>VYZT01024083.1:40991-152403 GCA_013400735.1 Pomatostomus ruficeps | reverse complement strand
CCGGGACCGACGGCGCTGGAGGCTCATTCGTCTCTGCCACGGCGGGAGAAGGGCCAGCGAGGAGATCGCCTGCAGGCCGGCGAGCGCTCTGCGTGCCGGCCAGCGCTCTGCGTGCCGGCCAGCTGCGCGCCTGTACCCGGAGCAGCGCCCGGAGCTCCCCCCGGCCGCGCCCCCGGCCCTCTCTCCCGGCGGACCGTCCCGTTAGATGGGAAACATGCATCAGCTGCGATTCTCTTTGCGTTCCTCAGTGCGGCTCAGAGATCCGCTTTTCTGCTCACTTCCCCTTACCGAGCGATCAGCATCCTGGGGGAGTTGCCCTGCACCTGCAGCCCCCTCTGTACAAAATGGCCATGCACAGATTTTTCTGCCTAAGATTTTTAAATGCATAGAAAAGTGCACCAAATGTGACACTTGAATAAATTATTAACTTTAGGGTCTGTAAGTTTCAAATTTAAAGTTACCATTAGCATTTGATATGAAATTAATGGGAGTACTCCAGTTGTGGATATATCTATTTGTAATTATGTGGGCTCTTAAAACCATCAGGTAATATATTACTTGACTGCTTTGTCTAAGTAGAAAGTTTTCAGTCTTGGTTTAGCCTTTTTTTTCCATAAGCATAGAGGGAGATAAGGAGAGTGCTGTACTGAAAATAATGGTACAGTATTACTTTTCTTCTTCATTTTTTGTAATTAGGACATTCAGATTTGCACCCTGGATTGGCCCAGCACTGCAGGAGAAACAGTCTGGGATACGACCTTTGCCATTGTTTTCTTTCTCATACCAGGATTAGTCATTGTCATCAGTTACTCCAAAATCTTACAGGTATGTTTTTCCTTTAAATTTTGTTGTAAAACCGAGGGAAGTAAACAGTAACTCACTAGGCATCATCGTATAGTCACTGAATACAAATACACGTAAAGAGAACAAACATTGTTTGCTCAATAAATAGTAAGTGTGTGATATAAAATGAAGCATTTCAACCTGTACATAACAGCCTATACATTTCAATTAAGAACATGCTTCAACAGCACATTACTGGAGGCCCAAGACATAGTTTGTCTTCTTATATATATAGTATTAAATACACTTCTCCATTTATATGCTGTTCATATTTAAAGACAGTCAATCTCCTAAATGCTGAAAGAGTCAGGCATCTGAAATAACTGAAAACTAGATTTTGCTTTTTTTGAGCCTGAACTCCAGTCAGAAGGGATTTGTAAGAAAGCAGAGAAAGGCAGGACTAGAAAAAAACCCATCCACTTTTTGATCTACTGGCTTTCTGTCTTTAGTACACAGATCTCATTAGATTATACTTAATCCTCCACAATTTCAAATGTTGCAAACAAAACCTGTAAATTATACCCTCCGCTTCTACTTTCTTTCAAAGTGGATGTTGTTTAACTGCTGAAATATAGACCAAGACACCAAGCACCACAGAGTTTTAATCTACATTCTAGCAAGCATTATATTAGCATCTAAATTCCTTTTAAACTATCCAAAACCAGAGTGAGAAAGATATAGAAATCTTCAAACCAGGCACTTCAAACTAGGCACTGCAATGCCTAGTTTTTAGCAACTGCCCACAAGATCCTTGATTCCTTTATTGGGCATTTAAACTTCTCATGTAGAAGAAAATTATAGGTTTTGTAAAGGAACCTCAAAATACACAGATTAATGGGCAAGGAGTTAACTGATTAAATGCTAAGCACCAGGGAGCTGTGGATGCACACACCAGAGCTGCATATAGGTGTTTCAATGAACTTAGAACCTGGAATCTGGTCTCCACACATCCTTGCCTATTGGTCAGGCTTAAACTGTAGGAAAAGTCATCAGCCTATAGTTTCTGTACTGTCTATTAGCTCACTGTAACCTTGAGGTAAATGCATTAGGTGAACCTCTTCTAGTGAAGTAAAACACCTGCAACCTCATACTGCTGTAGGCAGTGAAGAGTGTGAGCCCGTTGAAAGAACTGCAAAATCCTGCAGGCCAAGGAATGCCACAGTTCTTGGTCAGAGGCCAGGACAGGAATGGTGTTTGTTGTGTCCTTGCAGACTCAGATTACAGGTAAATTTAGAAAACAAAATGGCACATAGAGAGCTAGAAACCAAAACCAGTGTTTGGAATACTGGATTGCAAGACAGCCCTGTGCTGCCCTGCTCCTGCTTCTTTTCTAACTTGCTAACAGAGATGCTAAGATACATTAGCATTTCCCCTGAAATGAAAAAGGCTTTAGGCCCATAGCGGGATATAATTGAATCTTCTCTCTCTCCAGGATGCAACCAGAACTGAGCTGGAGAATGTCTCAATCCCTGAGTCACCCCCAAGAGCAGACTCACTCTCTGTGAGAATGCTCTATTATGCCAGTGCACACATAGCATGATTCTCAGTATTGCTGGAAGCAGTGCCAAGCATTCATGTATTCAAGTTACAATATTGATGATGATGATGATGATTGACTACAGATATAAGACCTGAAATTTTTTAACAAATATACCCTGCTACAAATGTGTACTTCACAATTTACTCTGAAACTGAGTATTATTTTTACGTAACACTTCCCAGAACCTTGGCAAAAATTATAAACTAGAAGCCATGATTTGTAATTTATTTGGTTTTGCATTGTTCTGCCTCTCAGGCAAGACTTTGTCAGAGGCTAGAGCTAGGGAAGGTGTCTGTATTCTGGAAGTTACATGCTTATATATATATATATCTGACTTTTAAGTTTCTTTTTGTCCAAGTGTAGTCCAGATGCCCAGGATAGGTATCTACACTGGGCAGACCAAAAAGGGACCCACAACATACCTCTGCCACCCCATTTCTCTTGAACACTTTCTTAAGATGCAGTTGCATCTTATTTATGACAGTCCCGGTGATACTTGCATTCTTAGTTCTAGGCTGTGCAGCTCCTGCAGAAAAGACAGAAGGTATTTATATTTTTATATCTATCTGTCTGTCTATCTATCTATCTATCTACCTACCTATCTATTTATATGGGACAGATAAAAATGTATCTGATGAGGACATTATGTAGCAGTTTTGAACAGTGGAGACTGACAAGTGTACACAACCCAGTTCTCCTACTTTTATATTAGAAGTGGCTATTAGTCCATTGCATTTTGTGAAACCTTCATTCATACTGAGACAGGTTAGATGCTTTCCAAGAATAACTCTCAGTTCAGACTGTTTGTAGGAGTTAATTTCTGGATTCCAGATGGGTACAGCAGATCATCAAGCTGGAATAGTTTTACATGCTCAGGACGTCAGAATTCTCAGCTCCTTTAAATCAGGGAAGCAGCTAGTGATACTGCCTGCTGCTAAGGGACCCATTTTTCGTTCACGGCTTTTGATTTATACACCTACATTCCACTGAAATATTTAGAAGATGTCTAGATTCTTAATGAGTATTTATCTCTGTGACAAATTCAGAAAACTGCAAACAGAATAACCAATTACTCTCTCCCTCTAAACATTTTCATCCTTACCTATCCCAGGAAGTTATGAAGTGTCGCTAGTATTAGTGTTATCCTTCCTGAAGTTTCTGCTGAAGGAAAAAGTGGCAGGAAGAGTCTTACACCTTTTGACTTTCCTGCATAGTCAACTAATTGATCAAGGCTTTTGGAAACACCCTTCTTTACACATGCAAGAGACAAAGTGGCATCTCAGTTATTTAGCGTAAATCTTTGTTTACAAGATATTTCAATTTTATTTTATTTGCATCAGATGTGTTAATATAACGAACTTAATTGTGCCAGGTCAACTTCAGTGAAGACAGGGATGTAGAGCAGGGAATTTAGAGTTTTCTGTAAGCCACTGGGTTCAATATTCCACCTAATGACAGATGATGCACACCCATGAATACTAGATTCCCAAGATACCCATAGTCTGGTTTATTACAGCAAAGAGTACTTTTACAAGACACAGATTTTTATAGTGACAAAAGGATCTGTAAGATTTCATGTTTGTAGAAAGCAATTGCGATTACTGCCTGCAAAGCTAAAAGCTGACACAAAACAATGCACAATCGCATTCACATTTCAAATAATTTAGTTACTGTAATAAATTCATGCTCCTTCTAATACCTACCTTATAATATCAGCATGGCCCTAAGAGAATTGGATCGCATTCCTTCTTGTGCATCAGCAGGATTGTTAACTATGTTCCAGTTTGCATTTGTGAAAAAAATCAATGGGTTTCTTTAGACAGAACAAATGAGCTCATAATTTGAATTTAATGGGATTTCATGAGTAATTAAGACTGTTTTATGCTGAAAAGTATTTATGACTGGTAGAAAGCCATGAAAAGAACAACCACTTTGCCTAATATTGAGATGAGTTCACAGGTGAGAGGGAAAGGAATTGCTAGTGAAGTGAGAATATTTGAAATGGAACTGTTGACAAAAAGTAAAAATAGAATTCTGCAATGCCTTTTTTTGTAGTCACTTTTCAAAAGGAAACATCATGTGCCAAGATTTACTTTTTCACTTTTAAAAATGTGTTTCAGTGAAAGTTGCTTTCTTCTCTTTTACTGCAGATTACAAAAGCATCAAGAAGAAGTTTAAATGCTGGTTTAGCCTACTCAGAACATCATCAGATTCGTGTTTCCCAGCAAGACTACAAACTATTCCGAGCCCTCTTTCTGTTGATGATCTCTTTCTTCATTATGTGGAGCCCAATAATAGTAATTATTTTTTTAATTTTAGTTCAGAACTACAAAAAAGATTTAAATATTTTGCCATCAGTTTTCTTCTGGATAGCGTTATTCACTTTTGCCAACTCTGCTGTCAATCCAATTCTCTATAATGTTGCCCATTTCAGACGAAAATGTCAGGAAATTCTTCTCTGTTGTATAGGGAGCCCTGAAAGGCATGGAGCAGGCACAGAAACCACTGCAAGAAGAAGTAACCGGGAACAGCCACATTTGTCTTTCATTACCAGATAATTATTTAAATCTGATCTGTGCCACACTTTGGATTTTGTCTACACTATTCCAGGTCACATAGGTCATTATGCTATAGTATTATATACCAGAGAAGGGGGCGAAAAGCTAAATATGTATTTTTAATTCCTGCAGGTAAAATTCTCTTCACTTCATTGCTTTGCCTCAGTAAGATTTGGACAATTTAATCCATTGGATTGAATTCTCCTCTTACACTGAAATAAATAGAAATATGGCAGTGAACTTGGTAAATATAAAATAGTTGAATTAAGTACTTTAAACTTGCTAGTGAAAATGTTCATCCTCAGAAAGTATCTGCTTTTTTTAAATGCATTTTTTAAAGGGGTTAAACACTTCAATAACTACTGCCTGAATGTAGGTTTGAGCAGACTAACTGATTTCATGTGGGAAACAAGGTGATGAACATGTGTTATCACCAAGTCAATGACCAGTTTGGTTCCATCTCACATTAAAAATATGGACTTAATGCATGTGAATTTACAAGTAAAGAATAAATAAATAAATGGTTAATTTTCATGTGTAAAATAGTTATTTTAAAAAGATGCGTATTTTTTATGTCTTCAGTAGTCATATAATAAAGTTAATTAGTGATATATAGGGTCACTGAAATTTCTTTCTCTTTTCTAAATGACTTCCAGTATTTCCTAGAGAAAATATACTATTCTATTTGAAAAGAAAATACATATATTTGGGGGTTTATTATAAATACTTTTTTAGTCAGAAATTGAAACCACTAAAAAAATTAAAAATTAAAAATAAAATTAAATTCTTAATTATCACCATGTGTCACCAGTTCAAAACAGTGTACTAACATAACAGGCTACTAATGAAACCAATGTCTCCATCTGTACAGATTTGCATACAATTTGTGTCCCCTGTAATCCAACTTTATTAAACTGTTTCATTGGTTTATTAACAAGGTGAGCTACACAGCTCAGATAAATATATTGAAAATCTAAATGAAGCCATTTAAAATATTTTCCAGAGAACACGTGATTGATCAATGTGTTAACTTTACATCCGTGGTGCTGTTACATGGTTTCTTTCCCATAGGGTTGGATCTCCTTAAGAGCAAAATCCTGAAACACACAAAAACCACAGTTGTGTTTGTCAAACACTCTAGACAAAATTTAAATACAGGAACTTTCACCAGATTTAAAATGCATACATGTCTATTTTTTTTAAAATGCTCTTGAGTCCAGCAGTCTGTTACTTGAAGTAATAATGCCATTACCTTGCTCTGCAGTTTATAATTCCAAGGAATTTTCAACTCAGAACAAAACAGGAATTCATCCAATCTGTTACACCTCTCCTGAATGTTTTAATACTTTTGCAAACAGGGTACTGGGAAGATCAGTGATGAAAGAGTATCTTTCAGTGATAAAAGAGTCTATACTTTAACAAATTTCTAGTTATTTGCCTAAGAATAGATGATTTAAGAATGTGTTTCAACAAAGTAAGAATCTCCTGACCCCCAAAACTTCTAACGGCTATAGTAAATTGGCAGAAGGAATATACCACTCTTTATTTCGCAATTTTTGCTTCTAGCAAATGCTAAAAGCAGATGCAGCTTTCAACTCTACTGACATGACACTGTATTGTATTTACAAGTACTCCCACTTAATATTGACACTGACATTACCCAACTTAAAGTTACTTGAGCCATTACCCTGAGGGACTAAGTGTATCATAGCTTGAGTTGTATTTGAGAAGCAGCTACCATCTGAAATGCAGTGTAAGTTAGAACAAAAAACTTTAATTTCCTAGGCTTCTATTTTGCCTTGAAAAGCCAGTACAGATAATTTAAATTTTTTTTTAAATCAAAGTAAGTTTTGTACGTCTGTTAGTTGAGGGGACACACACACACACTCTCTTAATTTGAATATACCATTAATTTAAAAAGTTAATGAAAAATTGCTGGGTAAAAAAGTAGCTTTAAGACATAGGCAGAGTGTGCACAATTAGCAACGAATACCAGCCTATTCTTGCAGCATTTACTAACATCAGTCAGAATTTTACCGCGGAAACAATGGGATGCAAGTCAGTACAGACATTGAAGCTGCTTTGTTTTGGTAATAATTCTGTAGCTCTTAATAGCAGAATTAAAACTAAAGTAGCAAGGCTTCCAATCCACACATAAGGAATTAAGCAAATTTAGTAAGTTTCTGATATGAAGTTTCCAAGAAATTATTTTTTTCAGTTTAGCTGACAATCATTCCCTCAGTCCTAAACATGCTTGCTTTGCAGGAATTTTGGCTTAATGATACTGGAGAATTCAGAATCAACTAATAATAGGGTTCTGATCACATAAAGGGGAAAATTCAAACTGCTGGCTTTAATTTATACTTTGGTGCTGGGCTCATAAACTCTGGCATAATCCTTAATAAAAAAGTACCTGGGCCCCTATTTTTCATGTGTAAACTATGGAACTCACACAGTCATATCAGACACTGCACTCAACACCTAATATCTGAGTGTAAATTAGGATAGCAAACACTTGGTAGATTAGATAGTTGATATCTATAACAAACTAGAGGCAGCATGATCAACTTTTAAATTCTCTTAAATTTGATAAAATAGCCCTATACATCTCAATCTTTGGCTTTCTCATTTTCAGAAATTTTTATTCTTGCTGGACTTCATTTGAAAAGCTGCAAATGGAGGATTCAAAAGAGAAAAGTATCATCAATTTATATAATGACATTGTTTCTTTTCTATCCTACCATTTATGCAATCATACAAATCATTCACAAAAGCTGATTCCATTTGCATTTATGATGTCTCTTATTCTTGACTATTTTAAGTCTCAACTGACTAATATTGTCACCAAGTTCTCATTTGAGATAATTTTTTTTTTAATTGTGTCAGGCACTTTTTCCAGGTCACTGATCAGTACTGTAAACACCACTGACTTTAGCAGATCTTCAAGGCACCCTGCTATCAGCATACTACTTTTACAACATGGCAATATATTACTCTCTGTTTATAGATCAGATGAACAGATAATAGAGCCACAACAGCTGACTTTGCTCATCTGTTCTGACTTTCTTTATAAGACACAGAAGTTCCTTCAGTCAATCCCAGTTTGTTCTAGCATGTCTTTGAGAAAAGCCTTTAATCTCGATTTACGGATTTCAGTGATGGAGAACATACAACAGCTCTTGGTAAACTGTCCAAAGGTTAATGACCTTTGGAGTTAAACAAATGGCTGTTTATTTCTGCACTGAAAATGTTCAGTTTAAAGTTCTATCCATTTAAATTTATCATTTCTGTGTTTGCAAGTCCTTTTCTATCCAATTCCTATTGCTTGTGTGGACAAGCACAGAGTTTTCTCAGGTCAGCCTTCAACCTCTTTCTAATGAGAAGAGATCAAGGTCTTTGAAGCACTCATTAGAGGACACATTTTACAAACTTTCAATCATTTTCTCTGCTCTTCTTTGAAACTTCTAATTCACTCTCACTACTTGTTCCAGTTATGGTTGTCACCAAATATGACACAGCAGTTAGACCTATACTAAGCACAACAATCTCATGTGAGTCTTGGTTTATGCATCCAAGAATCATATAAACTCTTGCCCACATCATTACATTGGGAGTTCCCATTCAGCTGATTCACCAGTGAAGTCTTTCATAGATAGCATGTCTTCCAGGATGTGAGGGGTGGGGAGGGAGTAGGGATGGGTACTACTATTTTATTTGTTCTAAATATTCTGATTTTTTTTCTTGACTCTTTACTTTACACCCCACTCTGGGTGTAATTTTTATCAGTAAGTACATTATGTCTTCTAGATTATTACCATTTGGCTTTTTGTAATATACTTGATCATAAGTGAGCTAATCTGTATCCTTCCCTGTGTTGTAAACTCGGCCTGACTATATGACTCAAGATAGGGTCATGCTTCAAGTGTGAGGGCTATGTCCCTCTTCCACAGCCCTTTGTGAAATGGTTGGCTTGAAAACTTTTGAGAAGGGGTCTTCTACAAGAAATCTTTCTGAGACTTTTGTTTTCCTTGAAAGCCTTTCTGAAGAATTTCTCAAGTAAGTTTTTGAACAAAGGCAAAGAGATCAGATTAAAGCTGCACAATTACTTTTTACTGTAACTATGAAGTTTATCCTTACCATGTTTACTTGCACTACATTGATTTAATTGTTTTACAACTTCCTCTAATTACTCTTTCAGCTGATCTGATATGCTGATGAAAAGCTATGCATCTCAGCTCTCCTTCAGATAAGGGGAGTAAAAGTTGGAAATAACTTACTACAGGCTCAAGTTTTCAAAGGACAGTGTTACAGCCACTAAGTAAAAGACTTTATGTATTTGATATTTAATGAGCAAGAGAATCACAGTGCTTTAGTTATTAAACCCTGAAATAAAATTCTTCAGAAAAAAAAAAGTTCTCACCATTATGAGCAATAACTCTGTATTTTCTGTCCAAACAGAGGTCTATCTGCCTTTGTCTGACAATTTTCTGTGCATCTGGAGGCAATCCCTTGGGGTCCCGGGAGAACACAAAGGAATAGCTATCAGCACAGGTGCCATCTGCGTTTAGTTGGCGGCAGGAGTAGTGAAGAGCATATGTATCATAATCTGTGTCCACTACCCAGTGATCGTCATCTGGAAGAAATCATAGCAAAGAAGGAAAAGGGTTAGAGACACAAGTGAAATCTAGTAAATCAGAAAGGATTGTTGCCTTAAGTCTGTAAAGAAAGTACTAAGATGAAGATCGGTATGAATTATAACAGATTAGTTTTTCATTTATTCCTATGTCCAGTATTTAGTTCCATGTTTATTTTTAAAAAGAAAATAAAGAAGGACATGCTAGGCCTGTTCCAGATGACTCAAACCCATAACTATTTTCCTACCAGGGAAATTACGTAGACTGTATTTTTAAGGAAAAAATTATTGTGCAGTTTGTATGTGTGTTAGAAGTGTATTTGCTTCAAGTTCTGTCATAAACCTTCTTCTTAAAACACAGTTACAACTTCCGAGAATTCTTAACTATTTAGCTATGTAACCTGATAAAGTCCTGGTCATACAGACACCCTGTTCTAAACAGCAGTGAATCTGTTTTGGTGTTTGCAGTAAAATCTGACATATCTGCAACTTCCTCTCCTGGAGCAAGATTCTCCCTTGCAGTACATCTGCCCTGGTGAAGGCAACACTGTTTTCTTCCCCTTCTCTCCTATGGGGGGACACCAGACTTTTTAGAAAGGTAGAGTTTGGGGTCAGCCAGCAAGCCAAAATACCCATGACTCAGCAGCATATTGCGAGGAGAACTGGCAACTATTTAAGACAAATTGGCATCCAAAACATGTTTTGTAACTGTGTCTTTGGACAGAATGGAGCTCCTGTCAGTTCCAGATTCTACCTGCTTCTCTTGGAAACAATCCAAGGAAATGTCTTGAGCTACGAAGCATCCGAATCTCTACTTGGCTCAAGGAACTAATTTTGCATAGGGTGTGACAGATGACATAAAAATATGAATATGTCTGTATATGCATATGATCATATTTGTCTCTTAAAAGAGAGAAATCTCCACATTTGCAGACATAAGACCCAACAAAATAAAATTTTCTAAATCCTCTTCCCTGCTTGGCCAGCTCTGACATTAGGCTTCAGAGAGAACAGAAGCATCTGGTAACTGGGTTCTGAAATAAAACAAGTCTTAAAATACTTCATCTGCCTTTCATTTCTTTCCAAACAGTGGCCTTCAATTAAATTGTTGGGTAACAAATAAAAGAAATACAAAGATATACAAAGGCCAGGTCTTCACTTGTTTAAAGAAAGCCAACCAGCTGTCCCATATAAAAAGTAGTGATTACCTTGTTCACGTTTAAAGCTTGCAGTATGATAGTTATTACATCTTTTAAGTGTGTTTAAGAAATTCTACAGTACTATTTCCTTCCCCAGCATGGACATACAACATAACTAGTCTTCCAAGTAGTTCTTCATCTTCTATATTTAAGTACTTACTTCCTTTTTGCAGAAAAGAGGCCACACCCCAGTACTTCATCTTGAATTTGGCAGGATCCTCTGTGTCAGTGAAAGAGCCAATCATGTCAGCACAGACATCCCAGTTACTGTAGCCAGAGACAAAGAAAACATCACATTCCAATCTAACAGCACAGCTTCAGTGTTGCTGTGTGACTAGCACAGGGATAGCAGGTAGGATTGGAGCAGTAGCTTAGAGAAATGAAACAAGAAGAGAACGGCAAACAGCTTACTTGAAGAGTCTGACTCTGCCCTTTGCAGTGGCAGTCATTTGTCCATTCTCATCTACGGTGAACTGGGCTACTACATTGTCCTGAAGAAATAGCCCCTCAGGATCTTTTTTTGCCATAGCATACCAGGTACCACTGTACTGCAAGGAAATAAGAAAGGCTGCAGTTAGACCTAGAACAATGGAAACATTATAACCAGACAGTACAGAATAGGGGAGGTGACAGAGGGAAGAGCATGCAGATCTTTGACACCGTGCCTCAAAGGTGTACCTAAGAAACAAATCTTCCGCTGTTTCTCAGGATTGCAGTCTGTGACTCTGAGCGAAATGTGAACACACTGGTGCTACTGGATGCCAAATTTTGTAGCCTAGAAAGAGGAGTTATGCAAGACATCACAGATCCAGGAGCGTAAAGAAGACTTACCCTGGTCTTGTCGAAGTTCTCCTTGACTTTGAAGCTGCTTACTCGGCAGTCCCGCGCTGCAGTGCTGCTGCCCAGCAAGGCCAGTGACAGCAGCAGCAGCAAGGGCAGAGCTCTCTCAGTGTGGGCCATCCTGTCCCTGCAGCAAACAGAGAATAGCATCAGAAACAGGCTCTGTCACACAAGTGAAGAGAAGAAGGCTGCCCTGACAGGTCGCCAGGGCATCATGCAGCTTTCCCTGATGCATGTGCAGGCAAGGCACCTGGCTGTCCCCAGCCCACAACAGCAGAGTCCCTTACAGACAGTGCCAGTCCCTGGAGCCGCTTGAGAGCCCAAGTGTTGACTGTGGTGGCAGTGCCCAGACAGGGAATGCTTTATGTAGTCCTGGGGCTTTCGCAACCTGCTGAGCCACAGAGCCAGCACTGGAGAGGGGAGCAGGGACGTGGGTTGATGGGTGCTGTAGCCTGGGGCCCCTTCATAACAGCCTCTTGCGTAACACCCATGGGCTCAGATGGTCTTTGACCCTGATCTGCAACCAAGCAGGCACTAGGAACTAATGCCTCTCTTTGCTTTTCCTAACCCAAAAGCAGAGCTCACACCTGGGGGAAGGGGTGTGCCCATGTGTGGCGACAACAAATGGAATGAGAGGCATCCCACTTTTGCATGGGGGAAGAGTGAACTGCCTCCACCTCCTCTGTGATTTTACACACTGCAGTCCAAAATCCATTTTACCCAATATGCTCGACCCAGTTACAAGGTGCAGACTTGTTGCCTCCACCTCTTCCCCAAATTCCTTTCCTCTTTTACCCTGATAAACAGTGGCAAACATAATACTTGCAACTTTCTGCTCATGTTCCTGAAAGCCTGGTCATGCCAGAACCTCTTCAGGTTCTCATGAATGGTTCCCTCTTGATTCCAAAAGGCTGTCTTGGCTGCTAAATCATCTCCTGAGTGGCTCACAGCAACCGGAACTGGGGCCCTGCAGATCCTCAGGATGGTGAAAGAGCCCTTTGATGTGGTAGCAGGACCACAGGCAGCAGGACTTAAGTTTGGCCTGCGAATACCCAAATGCATGTACACACCATATCTTGCCATTTTGACATTATTTTAAAATCAGATATTCCATTATTTCTATTCTGTTTTTGTCAAACTGTTGTCAGTTACATAAACCATTATTTTCTCCTGTCCAGGCAAGTTTTGCTGCCTCTCAGTCAATATTTGTTCTCTAGTTTCAACATCTTTAGGAAGCATTAGAGAAAATCTGTTAATTATTTTCTAGGCATGTAACCAGAGCAGGATAGGAATGATTGTTACCAAGAGAACTAATTCACCTACTTCTTTCAGCTCTCAGTGTTTTGAAAGAATAAAGTCAGAAGCCTGTTATTTGTGAGGCTTGTGTTCATTACTTTAAAAATCAAGTAAAAATATAATTTAAATATGGAGATACCAATGTAATATAAAAAATGCTTCAATAGTAGCCAATGTACAGCTTTAACCAATTTATTCAGCATGGCCTTTCCCAGAAGTTTACTTAGTATTCCTTTCATACATTCATAAAAATATTAGGTTTTTTTTGTTGCTGTCCTTTACAATCTCTTTTCATATATTATGCAAACAGTCTGATTGATTTATCTTCCTTTTCTGCTTTATGTTGGAGCCTTTTTGCACAGTGAGTATGTTTTGTTCACTTTCTCAAACATCTATTGCTCAGGGCTGTTCTGCGTCTGCCTTTGATTTCCTAGATAGCATCAGACACTAAAAATTCCACTATGTTTAATATTAAGCTTCTATTTGGAGTATAGAACATATTTAACACAGGGAAACAGAAGGGTGTATGTATATTAATTGTCCTGAAACTTTCAGTGGCAGCTTTTCAGTAAGTCAACATTTCCATTTTTAAGCTGAGATTTTCAAATTGCTAATTCCTACAGAGACTGAAGAGAAAAAGTAATCTATATTCTTCTGGTGACTTTTAGAATCTTGCTCCGGTCTGTGGCAATATTGATACCAGTTATATATATATATATGCATTTTTATAAAACCTTTACAAAACACTCACTACTCTTGATATATGAATTCACAAGCAAGATCAAAATCAACATGGATTTTCTTTGTTCAGTGTCTCACCTGACTGGTAGTAATAAGACCGATTATAGATTCATTCATAAGCTTTGAATCTATTACTGTATTTAATACCAAAGAAAACAATTATTCCTTTATTCTCTGTCAATTTGTGAAATAGTATATTTTCTCCCAAGTTTGTCCTGTTCAAAAATCTGTATACTGCTTTATATTACCAGAGAAGTTCTTGCAGGATCAAATCTCTTCCTATGAAGTTTTGTCAATAGCATGATGTTTTCAAAGGAGTCTACAGCCACTCAGATAAGTCAAAACCTGTTGAGATCTGACCACCTCTGAAAATCTAGGTCAGTGTTCCTGTTATACGTACTGCTGCTGTCAGATTTACAGACAGGAAATGAAACTAGGCGTCACTGAAACAAAAATTTACTCCTGTTAATATGTTTTAATAAGATCAGTTCTAAATGTGTGCAAGAGATATTACAGTCTCTTAATCTGATGTTGTCAACAAACCTAAATCAGAAACATGTAATTTTGTATAAGCCGTGGAACAGCATTTCCTTAATTGTGTACTTCCACTGATGTCTGCAATATTTGGCAACCCATATCTGGTGCAGGTGCCTTAGTAGTTATAACTTCCTCTTCATTCTGGTCCTCAAGTCTGGGATCTCTGCAAACTCTAGACAATGCCCAGGAAAACCCTTCTTTTGACCTGTTATCATTGGGAATTTGTGGTGATGCAGCTCCAGTGAAATCACACCAGTATTTCCCAGTCAGATTTCCGCAACTGCAGAAGAGAAGCTGGCGAGCCAGTACGACATGAGGATCACACAGGGAGTTTGGCTCTCTGCTTCTCTGCTTTAGCTATACCTCCAGTACTGCCTACCTGGGACACAGTTTACATCCATGAAGTCCTTTCAGAGCTACAGCTAAAGCACTTCCTTGGTTCAGTGGGACGAGGCTTTTAGGCAAAAAGGCTGCTCTGGTGTTGGTTATGTCTAGATCAGGGTGTGTCAGAGGAGGGAGGAATGGAAGGTTTCTGGCAGATGAGCATCACTATGGCAATTCAAGGGTGAATTCTTCCTCAGTCCTAAGAGATACAGCAGTGCCAGCAGAACTGTGTAAACTCATAAACAGTGTAAACTTTGCCTCAGTTAAATGTCATTTGGATTGATTGGGCTCTGGGTTTGCCTGAGAAATGATGTCAGCAAGTGATCCTTATCCAGACCTAGATATTAACCTTGCAGATTTATACTTCTCATGCAAACTGAAAGGAACTTGGGCCAGGATCTGAGAGGAATATGCATAGATCAAGTCAATGGTATCCAAGGATTTCTAAATTGTGGGAAAGCTCAGACAATTATATTTAAGAGAATTATTAAAATATTGATAAGTTTCATACATGACTTCTGATGCCTGAGACTGGAAGCATATTATGAATATTATAGAAATTCTTTAAAAAGTCACTATGTATTTTTTTGAACTATATTTAATGAAAGGGAAAGAAGGTCTTCTGCCTTTGAATTTTGCCAAGAGGACAGAAAAGGGGCTAACCTGTAGTGATTCTGTGACTGGATTATTTTCTCTTAGGAGAAAGTTGTCTCAGAAACTGCTAATAGGAAATGGACCATCCATTTCCAGTCAGACTACACATAGATTGAAAGACTTTTTGCTGTATTCTTATGATTATTTATTTATTTAAGGAATGCCATTCACAAACATGGGTATCCATTAAACTCTCGGAGGTAGATTTTGCAGGTGAATGAATGACCACTGTGTGCACAGAGCAGTGGATGCAAGTGTAGCCACTGCGCTGTGAAACCAGACCCATATCAACAACAAATGGCATGAGCTGAGCCAAGGAGCTCCGTGTACTTTGCAAGGGACGACTGTGTACACTGTCACCATCACAACTGTTCCCCTTGGTGGCAGTCTGAGTACGGAGGTCAAGGACAGAGCGGAATAGAAAAGATTGCCCTTTGCTCCATGCCAGCCTGTGCAGTACCTGTTTTTGTAATTTAATGACTCGACATTTTGTTTAGGGAGTAAATTTACACTGAACTCTTTACAAACAGTATTTACTAACAAAATTACTTTAAAATGGTACCTTTATTTTCTTTAGCAAGTCTTTCTGAGGATTATGATTCTGAACTGAATTTTTTTCTGGACATATTACTAAAATGAAAACAATTCAGAACAAAGATGTGAAATTCCCCAACAGGCTGGTTAGCCAGGTGAGAAGAGCTCTAAATTTTAAGTGATGGAAGACACAGACATAATGAAATTAATCCAGCAAAGAGCCACAAAGATCTCAGAACAATAAGAGAATCGGACCAAAATAGAGTCTGAGAGAGCTGGGACTGTTCAGCCTGAAAAGAAAGCTTGGGGGGGGATCTTAACAAGGGTATATATATCTGGCAGGAGGGCTTGAAGAAGAGTCAGACTCTTCTCAGCAGTGCTGAGTAACATTCTCAGTAATAAAAACATGTCAGGTAACTTAGGATCACCAGCAAGCAAATGTGAGGATGGCTGAGATTAAAAGGCTGCTGCCTTTTGCCTTAATCCTTATACTAAAATTCATGCCAAGCTATGAAGAAATCCATGCTTTTGGTTAAAGCTACAGTGCATCTGGCAACCCAGGTTAACCTCTTCACACTAGACTGGCTGTTTACTTCAGGAAATTTCCCCTAGAGTCTATAATCTCTGTTGATTCCTAATTTCATGATCCCCCAGAGATAATAATTAGTAGTTATAAGAGAATATACACATTTGCAGCCATATTAAAAAAAAAGCAGTTAACTTACCATCTTCAGTGTTTATGTTTTTAAAATTGCTTTTGTAAGAAAAAGGATAGAGAATGATAGTAAAAGAAATCTAGAGTTAAGGACATCTATAAGGATTCCTGGAACATACCAGGTTAGTGGCACAAAAATATTTCAGTGCCAGTGGCTATGTTACGGTGACACAGTACCTGTTGCAAAAACCCACATAATCCATTCTCACAACCTAACCATTTAGGAAAAAAAACCCCAACTGAATATTAATTTCATGGATTATACAGATGAATCTCCAATGTCCAGACAGAGACCACAAAATTTTCCGCATCAAGAGCCATGCAAGTGAAACAAACACATTCGATCTGTGTTTTTTCAGAAAATCTTAACTGAGTAAGCCACATTAACTGCTATCAGGATGGGCAGAGTCGTTCAGATGCAAACACTGAGCTGAACTGGGAAACCTTATAAATGCCTTTGACATTTACGTGCTGCCTGCATCTATTTAAATAACCATGTCTGTCAGTTATCCTTCTTAGGAGTTTCCATGTATCACAAGGGCTCAGGAATGGTCTACTACTAAGAACTACTCCATAAATAGTTCGATTTCTGTAGGTACTATGAACGTCAAAGGCAAATGACATAATATGTATTAAAATCACAAACACATATTTCTGAGAGTCTCTGAAATTAAGTTTAAATATAAATGTGGATTAGTTTTAATAAAGATAAAATGTTCAACACGGTGGAAAAAAAGGAGAGTAAAGTAGCTAGAACAGAAAATAAATGTCATATTCCAGCAGAGAAACTTTAAAATTTGTTACAACATTTCAAAAGAACTTCTATTGGTTTCTGAGACTTCTTTCCATGTCATTTCACACTTTACAGTACAAGAGTGCAATTTTAAGAATTAATCTAAATTAAGGAAAATACAATGAGAATTGCTTTAGGATATAGAAATGATTATGGGACAGCCCAACTACATCTGGAATATTTTATTACAAAGAAAATGTCTCACCTTACAGTAATGCCTAATTAAAAAAATTATCTTTATTTGTTATCTCAATGTACAAATAGTGTAATTTATCCTTTGTAAAAACAGTTGGGCATGAGGGAGATTTAGTAAAAGCGTGATAAGCATTTTAGGTGATCTTGCACATAGAAAAAAATGATAATAAAATGATAGTAAAATTGTTAGTTTACAAAAACATAAACCCACCAAACTCCCTGCCCCCAAAGAAAATGGTATCACCTGGTCAGGTTGCCTGTCTTCACTTACTCTCCCTACAGAGAGTGAAATGCCACTCTATTTCACTGAATTAATGTGATCACAATATAAAGAATTGATGTTTGTGAAACTGATTACTCACATATGATGAAGATGAATGTGTAAATCTTACATAGAAGTTAATTTTCTAGAATGTTTTATCTGGGCATGAGACAGATCCTCTATAGACTCTTACTACTCCAAAGAAACTACTATGTGGACTGTTCCAAAGTCAGTAAAAAAATATGACTGACCACATAATGTAAAAAAAAAAAATTAATATTCCTTCACATGATTTCATTGAGGCTCTTCAAAATCCTCTTCTTTTAAAGCACAGCATGAAAAGTGATCAGCTAGAAATTAGGAAGATGATGAGAAATAATTTAACTCTATGTGCAATTGCATATAGAATTCTTTTCAAGTTTCTACTGCTTTTTATGTATTGATCAAATCATGAAACTACTAAAGGGCTAAGATTCATGTGCCTTTCTTCTGCTGTTTCCTTGTACACTGTGTGTGTGTGTGTGTGTGTGTGTATGATGGTGAGAACACTTTGCTGTGCTGCCACAAGTCCCTATTGCCAAGTCACCTGTCCGAAAGGTGCTGCAAACCCACACCCCCACCAGGGAGGGGCCTGTCTGGGCTGCTGGGGGGCAGCAAACCCAGTCAGAGAAAAGGAGCCAGGCCAAGACGTCTTTTTATGATTTTCATATACATTTTTAAGTCTGTACAGGATGTGCAGTCTGGCAAAAATTAGTGTCATACACAGTGTTTCATATGATGGTCAGAGGGAAAACTAATGCTAGGTGTCATTACACATCTTTCAGTGACCTGTTCTTTGTGCTTGAGAGTATCTGTGTCAGGTGCCCATGTTGATTCT
This sequence comes from Pomatostomus ruficeps, assembly GCA_013400735.1. Classification (NCBI taxonomy): domain Eukaryota; kingdom Metazoa; phylum Chordata; class Aves; order Passeriformes; family Timaliidae; genus Pomatostomus; species Pomatostomus ruficeps. Next base: position 133,802 of record VYZT01024083.1, on the reverse strand, counting down.
TTTAGATCTGTTGATAAAAACAGATGTTGAGACACTGTGGCTTCTGGCAGACAGATGATGTTGTACTTTGGCAATTACTCTTTACAAATTAAGAATTGCCAAAGGGTATATGGTTTTTTATCTTACACCAAGAATCTCCCATTGCTTCTGATCAATGTGGATGCCAAAAACAGCAGTAAGATTAATTGTATTGCAGTCCTCGTACTGTGCTGAAATTCAGATCTGTTTCAATGAACACATAATTTACTGTCATAGTCGACACTTATATTGAACCTTCTCACTCATGTAGCCTTGGAGTGTTTGCTCCTCAAATTCAACACACTTTCCATCATTCCTTTTCCATTCATGTGTGTAGCATTGAACTCCTAATGGTAGGAAAATTTAAACATGTATAACCATATATATGTATCTATATAGATATATGGTTATCTATGGTATATCTATGATCAGACTCAAGATTCCCTCCTACCCTAATAACTGTCAGTTATCATCCTTTTTTCTGCTATTTAATAGAATAGACATCTCCAACTTTTTCTGAAGGAAGTGTAGATCCTGACTGGATATTTATGCTTATAGAATAAAAAATTTTACAGTTTCCTCAACTCAGTTTGAATTTAATCAATTTTCTGATTTTATTCTTTCTTTTGGCTCTCTCTTTTTTGAAAAAAAAAAAGAATAAGCCATATCTGGCTGTGCTAAGTCAAATTCTAATTCTTTTATTCCACCTTCACCTAGGTAAATCATTTGAGCATTTGAGCAAGCTCAGACTTTTGTACGGTCTTAAGGATTTAACCCATTTTATGCATGTATAGCTGTATAATTATTTACTTTTGGTAATCTAATTTTTATCATCTCCTGTCTATCTCAAGGAAAATTAATTCTACCATTTAAAAGATTTCTTCATAACATTCTGTTTTCCTGCCCTTGAGTACCTCTCAGAAATACACGTGTGTACATCTGTGCACGTGTATAATGTGGGGTAAGTATCTAAGTGGAATTCCTCATACAAAATTTTAATAGGAACTTCTGTGTGCATAGTACAGGATATATACTGTGAATGAAGGAGATTACATACAGGTATACATATCTACACATCAGACAACTTTGTAAGAATTAATTGGTTAGTTTAAAATGTTAAAATGATTCCCTGAGGATTTATGAGCTAAGAATGATCAGGGGTTTAGTGTCCTGACATCTCTTTAATTAGCAGTCTCCAAGATCTCACACTAAGAAGATGCTAAGCCAGTGCCTTCTGTCATATCTCAAGAGTATCAGAAGGCTTGGAAGACACAGAGGAAGATGAATGTTTATGTCTGTGAGCTATACAATATGTACAAAGTACATTTATCTTACTAGTGACAAGTTAGGACTTTTTTCTACCACTCCTGCTTTGATGGTGATGCAGTTCTAAAAGAAAACCTAAGAAAAATCCGGCAAAAATGGGTGAGGTAAATAAAGATGCCGTTGAAAAATACTTGGAGAACAATCCCCAGTTTGCCAAGGAGTATTTCGACCGAAAAATGAGAGCGGAAGTGCTGGGAAGTATCTTTAAAGTGAGCCCTGGAGATGTGAAGGAAGGAGTCAGCTTCAAAGACATGTCCCGTCTGGAGGAGTGTGACATAATTTTTGAGTTGGTAACAGAAATCCAGGATGAAGCATGCGTTATGGAAAAGATAGTGCACAAAGCCCTGCAGAGGCTGGCACAGCTGCTGGCAGCTGATCGGTGTAGTTTGTTCCTTTGTCGTTCCCGAAATGGTATTCCAGAGATAGCCACCAGGATTCTTGATGTCACTCCAACTTCCAGCTATGATGACAATTTGGTGAAACCAGAAAATGAGGTTGTTTTTCCTCTGGATATCAGTATAGCAGGATGGGTTGCTCATACCAAGAAGTTTTTTAATATACCTGATGTGACAAAGGTAAGTGACTTCTCTCGGGAAATGAGGTTCTGTGCATTTGCTTACTCAGTTTCCTGCCCAGGGCTTGAGGTAAAAAGTCGTTCTTCAGAAAAATCTCAGAAATCCAGACCAATAACATGAGAAAAGCATCAGCAGAGATGGCTTAAAATCCAATAGAACTACATCATGTAGCCTAGTTAGGTGTTCTCAGTGTGCCTGTAGTAGTGGTAATGTCAATGGCTACAATAAGGGAGGAGAATATTAGATTAACGGAGACCATCAGCTACCTGAGTTTCTGCCGAACAAGGCAGGCTTGTGTTCTGTTTTCCAGTCTGGGCTTGCAAGTGTTCTCTGTTATCATTCCATGCTACCATACACGCATCTCTGAATAATTTAATTTGCAGCTTTTGTAATGAAAATGTATCCTTATTAGTAAGTGAATGAGGACAGATGAAGATGATGTCAACATATACATTCAGCATCATATCAGTGTTTGATTTAAAATGGGTTTGATTTTGAGTATGTCTGGATCCAAGGCTTTTGTTCAGAACCATCTATAGAAGAAAATTAATGAGTCAGAGCTGTTCTGACATTTTTGAAGTTCCAAAGTTGAATTTGCACTGAATCACCTTCTTTCTTGAAGGTGCTGATAAGAGTTTATTTATTATATTATTTATTTCTTTTACTTAAATCTTTATTATCATTATTTATTATGAATGTTAATTAAAATTATGAGCGACCTAATGAAAGTTAAATATGCCTGAACAAGGTCTGCTTTAGAAACTGCTCTGAAATACATGGGGAAACATAAATATGCTTTGGTTGTGAAGATTGTTTTAAAAATAACTGATCTTGTATCATCAAGTGCTGGCATCTTAATTTCTTTTTACTCCTACATGGAAAATCCGAGCATAATCAAATGGTGCTAAGATAATCATCAAGATGACAGTCTGGGTTCTGAGTATTTCCTATGCAGCCAATTCAAAATTTCAGAATGTTTTAGAGATAGAAGCAACCTCAGTGTCCTAAGCTCAATGTAAATAATGAAAATATTTATACACTGCAATTATCTATGTTTTCCAGGAGATAAAAAGAATAATATATTTTATCATGCTTTAAGTTATAAAAGATTACTTTTAAAGCTCAGAAACAAATGTATATACATCCATCCATCCATCCATCCATATATATATATATATGTATATGTATAAATAAAAGCAGTGTTCCAATATACAGTAAACTGCCTCAGATGTAAGTAGAAATCTCCGGGGCAAAGAGAAGACTGACTGATTTGAGAAAACAAATCAGTTGATTTTCAACTGACCAGTAATATGCTGTCTTTAATGGCTGCTGTTCTGACAAGAAGTGTCTGATTTACTGCCTCTTACCACCACGTGGGGAGATTGGGGAATAATCCATCTAAGTTCATAAGACTGATTACATGAGAAAAGATCAGCAGGATCAAGAAAGATGTGCCTCCTATCAGACACGGCACTGCTTCTTAATATCATTATGTGAGAGGTGCCCAGAGCAGGGCTAACCAAATATTTCTGTGTTTGCAATAGAATTTGTTCAAAATTTTGTGACAAATGTTATTTGAGTATGCTTAAGTATGAGAGCTTTTCAGTCCATCTGATCCTGCTAGGTGTTTTGCATGCATAAATTAATTTCTGTCAGCTGAGTATCTGTTATTATTCAATCATTCCAAGGTAATCTTTACTTAGGCACCCATTTACTCTCTTAGGATTACTGAGGTCTACACCATTAGGCAGACATTTAAAAATGCAATTAAACTATGGTGCCATTAATCTAAATTTGGTAACTAAACATCATCAGAATATTGACATTTTATTAGTTAATTGCAAAACTCACAGAGACTTCTCTGGCACCAAGGTTTTATATTTAAAAACAACCCTAAAGATCTCAAAAGTGTCAGCATTTTCATTCTATGTGTACAAAAAGTCAGTGTCCAAGTCCCCACTCCTCACACAAGCAGAGCTCCCAATTCTGTCACTAGAATCTTTATCTCCATAGCAAACCCAGAACTGCACCTTGAGTCAGTAACATTTAAGGAGTATAATTAATCCATGGCAGCAGAAATAGGCAGCCATTGAAGCCTTTACCACGTAATTATTTTTCACTTCAGTACATACACACTTCATTCAAACTAGATTGTCTGCTACCCAAACTCTGAACAAAAAAATGACAAGCAAAGTTAAGCCAGAGAGGAATTTTGCCCCTAGTGCCTTGACAGAATACAAAATGCACAATGGTTACTTCTAGTTGGCTATAGTACTTTTAAAATGTCATGTCTAGCCACTTTCTACTGTTGACACAGTCCATATCCAAACAGCAGAGTGTTTTTTAAGTCTTAAGTACATGACAACATTGACAAACCCATGGTGTGACATTTTTGTGCCTCAATCATCACCCCTTTATAACAAAAGTAAATGCAATAAAAATCACAACAGCAATAAATCATTGGGGGAAAAAAAAAGACTCCACTTTTAGTGCCTGGTAACCAGTTCTTTAGGGATTATCTCCTTCAACTTGGAAAGGTACCAATAAACGTGAGGAAGCTCCTCATCCTGACTAATGCTCCAGAAAAGAAAAGCAGAGGAAAAGATACAGACCTTCCATAATTAACTTAGTAGTCAGAACAGTCTCCTCCCCACAAGATTATGGACCTGTTGACTGTGAGAGCTAATAGAATTTAATCCAGGATTTAATAGTTGTGAGAAACAGCAGGCCAGGCAGGACCATTACCCTAATATTTTGTCTCACATTATTCACAGGGTCTAGCAGAGTATGTGCCTCAAATAATACCAAGTAAAATGATAGGCTGCAAAAACCTTGATATGCCTGTTAATATTCTTTAAACAGTAACTGATAACACAGACAATGTTATAAAGGAGACTACAATTACCTTACATTTTTCTCCAAGGCATTATTTCCAAATAAAACTAAGAACTGAAAAATAGTTCTACAAGGAATATGTCTTTTTGGGGGAATCAAAATCTCACATTCTCAGCTTGTAAGAACCAATAATAAGGACTTTATATATTTTCTTTAATCCATAATCTATTTAAATTATTGCACTATTCCTTTCAGTTCAGAGGTATGTGAAGACAAGTATTTAATTGAGGACTGGAAGCTCAAGAAATAATATTCCTGGGTTTAGTTGGGTATAAAATTATAAAAACAGTGGGAAAAAAATGCTTCAAAAGAAGTGAAGGCTTTTGGATTAGATCTATAAATGGGCTGAAATGTTCTGATGCTGAAATAACCAGTCCTCATTTTAGAGGTCCTGCACTGGAATTCACAACCCCCACTGAACTGAAGAAACAAGGGACCGTGGGAGATTCCATCTCAGATTAAGCAGCCAGAACAGCGATTGTTGTGGCATCTGATTTAACCACGGGAAACCTACAATACAAACCAACTTAAACACATCTTCAAGTTGCACGAATTTGTTATCATCCCTTTGTAAACTGACCCAGCCTTAGAATAGCAGCTCTACCCTTTAACCCCATGTTGGGAGAGACTTTAATTCCAGGCCTGTCTAAACTGACAGGAGTTTCAGATTAATGTGAATGTTCTGGTCTCAGGCTGTCTGAGATAGCTTTTTGCATGGGAAGAATATGCACTGTAAATGTTAATGTCTGCTCCTCTATTTTATCTTATCTTGATAATAAACACCAGATTGTCAGAAACTCATACTCAATAAATATTAACTGGAAAAATGGAAACATGTTCCAATCTTCTATAATGGCAAAGATTTAGTCAATTTACCAGAATATATGCAAGACCATCAGTTGAAGAACAAGCAAGAGAAGAAAATATTGTAGAAGTACCAGAAAGAAAACTAAAAACATGTGGAGATAATGCAAAGAAATACGTGAAGTCTGAGCTTATCTATCCAACACAGAACTTCCTGCCCAATATGAGCAAAATAGTCATAACTGCAAGGGGTCACAGTAACCCTTCTTCCTCTGTGCTTTGTTAGGGGAAAGAGGTGGAGGAAAACAGGCATCTGCTGTCTTGGCCCTATCACCCCACCTGCAGGATTAAGTCTGATCCCTTGTTGTGTTGGGTCACTTCAGGCGCAGGCAGCTTTGCAGGGAGGAGTTGCCTGGCAGAAAAGGACCTGGGGGTGCTGATCAACAGCAGCTGAAGATGAGCCAGCAGTGCCCAGGTGGACAAGAAGGCCAAGCGCATCCAGGCTTGGATCAGAAGCAGTGTGGCCAGCAGGACCAGGACAGAGATTGTTGCCCTATACCAACCACTGGTGAGGCTACACCTCAAATCCTGTGTCCAGTTCTGGGCCCCTCACTACAAGAAACATATTGAGGTGCTGGAGCATCTCCAGAGCAGGGCGGCAAAGCTGAAGAAGGATCTGGAACACAAGTCCTCTGAGGAGTGGCTGAGGGAGCTGGGGGTGTTGAGCCTGGAGAAAAGCAGGCTCAGACAGGCCTTCTCAGTGTCTACAAATCCCTGAAGTGGGGGTCAGCCTCTTCTCCCAACTAACAAATAATAGGATAACAGGAATTGGCCTCAACTTGTGCCAGGAGAGGTTTAGTTTGGATTTTAGGAAACATTCCTCCTGGGAATGGTTGTGCTAGTTGGTTGTGCTAGCTAGGTGCTGGTGCTGGTGCTGGTACTGGTGCTGGCTTAGTGCAAATCCAGGATATGTTGCATATCTTAGGACCTATCTAAAGAACTGATCATTGTATAGTAAATGGCTTGGTATCTCAGCTTTGAGTGGAGCTAGTAGGAAATGCCTCCAAATGTACTATGGTTGGGGAGTGAGCAGCAGATTTCTTTTCCATAATTTCTCTTTTAAAGCCTATTTTGTGATCTAAGTGAGACATGAAAGTTCAAAACATTGCTCTAAAAAGATAGTTTGATTCATAAGAACAGGCTCAAGTAGACGAAGTGTCCACATTCATGTAGTCATGGAAGCACCAAGATGTTCTTCTGGCTCTGGTACTGCAGACCACATTTCTTGCTTCTTTGTCTATGAGCATGATTTCTTAGATATTGTGAAAAGTGGTTTTCTTTGGAAAAAAGAAGGAACATATGTTCCCAAGAGAAAATATTTTTAAAACTCTGTTGAAAATAAAGGCTTCAAAACTCCTAGCAATTATGTATAAAATATTCAATAATGAAAAGCCTAAATCTAAGCACAATTTTTTGCTTGTATATGCAAATCACATGAGACAGGAGTCTTTGTGTGTGCTGTGGGAATGCTGCCAATGCATTAAAAGGTATTTTTATCTTTCTGCTTTGCACTGGCTAGGCATAGGATGGCTTGTGGTTACTGAACTTTCTGTTTATTAACAGAAACTTGCAATAAAATTTTTCTATCCTCTGCAAAAATTGTATGACCAAAGTGCTTCTTCTGAATACTTCTGATCACTTCTTGTACCTTCATTCTGGAGTTATTTGGTGTCTACAGATCTCTTTTAAGTGTTCAGAAATCCAGGAGTGTCTGAAACTTTTATTTATTCCTTCACAGCAGAATACAGTACCCTAAAAGCTGGACCCTGGGCCTCACCAGGACCCTAAAAGCTCTCAGTGACACAGAGGGACTACAAAACAGGGTCAAGTTATCTCTCTGATTTACTGGATTTTCGGTGGCTAAAACAGTCAGAATCCCAAGACCACACTCAAGTCCAGAATGGTTGTGTCAGTAAATAATACACCCCAGAGAAAACCCAGTATTTCCATGTAATAGCATACTTATTTAGCAGGCTGTGGGACAGCATATGATTCTTACACAGAAGAGACAGATTGACTGGCATTTTCTCTGGATGTCTGTTAACTGAGATACTCCTATACCTTTCTCTGAGAAAAACAGAAAACAACAACTCAGGGAAAGTCTGTTGGAAATAGAGAAAGCATTCCCTTTTCATATGGACAATATATTCGAAAGTGGCTACACTTTTCAGGGACCGAAATACAGCCTGATACATTGAATGAGATTTATGGGGATGACACAGGCTGTCTCTGTAAGAGAGCCCAGGGTGTAAATGTAATATTTAAGAGTTACTTCCAGACATTTAATTTGTTTCACTGAAAAGCAGTCCTAGAAGGAAATATAAAATCCAAACATAAAAGATGGACTGCCTAAAGACTATGAAAAACAAGGAAAAAAGCCAGACCCTAATATTTTGATGACATAATAAAATTCTGTCTTCCTTGTTAGTGTTGTATATGCTAGAAATTCAACATATACTAGAAATGATTGCTACAGGGAAAAGGTACAAAAGGAAATTAAGGGGAAAAATCTAAGTCATAGATAAAAAAATTTTAGTTCTGGCATTTCCAAGCATTGTCATGCTTGATTTTATAAGCTAGGAAATGCTTGTCTGTTTGGGGTTTTGTTTAAGTAGCTTTATGTATCATCCATGAAAGCTGAAGTTCCATTATGTGGCATCCTGCAACGTTCTCCAGCCTATCCATCAAGACACTTTGGGATGCATGCAGACCTCAGCTGCCTAAGCTAATGCAGTCATTAATAGCAGGAATGTTTGCCAGCTCTGCGGATAGACAAGCAGCATAAGTGGGTTCACAAATATTTGCTAATGGCTAGGGACTGGTAAGGTTTGGGAATCTTGGTTCTGGGTGGATGTCCTGAAAACAGGACTCCATTGGCTTCAGGTTGGCCAGCTGCTGTTTCTATCCATGGTGTTACAATGTGGTCTGACTTTCCCTGGTTACCAGGGAACTTCCTGCCTCTTGACATCCTCATTTAGCACCAACTGCTCATCACCTTGAGAAATCAGAACAGGTCTGCTAAAGGAAATTCATGGAGAGTCTGCCATTGACCAGGACTTGAGTGCTCATCTCTCTGAAGAAGTTTGAGCACTGACATGTTAGCGGTGAAATGTGAGAGGGGTGGAAAAGGCTCCATGAAGACAGTCTGGCTATCTTAGCTGCTTAGTAGAACCCTGGCGTTTCTCAGCACGCAAATATCAACAGATTTCAAACCCCCAGCTCATAACTCACCCCATCCAGATGCATTTTCATAATAACATAGCAAAACAGAACAACCCTTTACAGATTTCCCTGAAAATGTTTAAATCCTTTTTTTTTTAATTAAAGAGAACACTAAAGCCTTTCAAGAAAACATCAAGAATTTCTTTCATATGAGGAAATAAAAAAGTTTGCCATGAAGCATGAACTAGCTTCCCCGGTATTTTCTACATTAAAAAGTTAAAATAACAGCTTTTGCTAAACCCTCTTCAGCATTTGGTTTTAAGAATGAAAATGTACATGTGAAGTGGTTAGTTGTGGCTCATTCATTTGTCACATGACCTTTTTCCCACGGGATCACACACTCAACAAAAGCAGCTCTGGTTCCGTATCTTTTCTTTCACCAAAACAGCATGTAGAGCCAGGAGCAACAGGGGTGGAAGTGTGTCAGAGAGGAAGGAACAAGAAACAGCTCAGCCAGATGATTACCTGCTGGGGATTCTGCTCTGCCATAAATATTTTTAGCTAGGACAGGTAGTATTTTAAATATTATGTGATGGAACAGTATAATGAATTTTATTTACACAAATAATTAAATAATAATAAATAGTAACATAAATATGAATTAACTGTCTAATGTGCAAGCCATATTTATTAGATTCACAAGTAGTCACAAGGTCATATTATTACTTCACTTTTTCTATAGTTCCCGTATTTTTAATTCCTCAGCATTGTAATAAAGACCTGCACAAACTTGGTTTCAGAAGCTATCTTCATAACCAATGCCTCAGTTAAGTTTGTACATATAACTCTGCAAGACTGAGTTAAATAATGATAATTTTTTTCTCCATGTATAAATCTACTACACTGTGAAACAGTGCTTACAGCATTGCAAACACCAGTTATCAAATGAAATGATCATTTGCTCTTGGCATAGTAAGTAATTGTTGTGCATTTAACTTGTGATTTTTTTTCTTTTCTTTCAGAACAACCATTTTTCTGATTTTATGGACAAAAAAACTGGTTATAAAACAGTCAATATGTTGGCAACTGCAATTACACAGGGTAAAGAGGTGCTTGCTGTTGTGATGGCACTCAACAAATTAAATGCCCCTGAGTTCTCAAGAGAGGATGAGGAGGTAAAATGTCACCCAATAATACAGCTGTTAGTTCAACAATTAGTTTGAGTGACTCTATCTCTTAATTTAATACTTTTGTCTTATTTTTGATTTTCGTCATTTTTAGGTATTTAAAAAATACCTCAACTTTATATCTTTGGTCCTAAGAAATCATCATACGTCATATCTCTACAATATTGAATCACGAAGAAGCCAGGTATAGAAGCATTTTTAAATGATAATACTTCATTTTTGTATGAAAAAATTAGCATTCCCACTATTTTATATTCTTGCAAGCTTATTGAAGGATACATTCTACTGGTTTTTTTGATAAATTTGATAACAGTAATGCACCTTATAATTTCATTCTGGAATGCCTAGAATTCATATGTTTATGTTTTCTACTGTTCTGAACATTATCCTCTTTCTCTTTTGTTGTAAATAGATGCTTTTGTGGTCTGCAAACAAAGTATTTGAAGAGCTAACAGATATAGAACGACAGTTTCACAAAGCACTGTATACTATTCGAATGTATTTGAATTGTGAAAGATACTCGGTTGGTCTGCTGGACATGACGAAAGAGAAGGTAACAACTATTTTTCCTACTTGCTAGAAATGTACCTCTCCTAAGTGCAGGTATCCAAGACACAAAGTTACTGTGTTTTCTAACTCTTGGAGATAATTTATATAAAATCTAACAATGTTACAAAGATAAGATGCAAAATATAAGTATGGCAAAGGATACAATCACAATAAAGGCCAATTCTGAAGTAATTTTTCATATTCATAACTCCATGTGAGAAAGGGTAGAGGTGCAGGTCTGATTATTGCTTTAGAAATATCTACCTGCTAAAAGAACAATTAAGCTGTACAACTATCTAGAGATAAGATTAGCGTGCAATTTAATGGCAAACATTTCTTGTCTGGAATAAAATTACCAATGTTTTCTTAATATTGTCTGAAATATGACCATAGTAAACTATGTAGAAATAACAATCAAATTGTAATCCACAGATGTGATGTTATCTATGAACACAGAACTGATTTGTTTTTTCCCTTTTTTCCTGTGTATCATTTTCTCAGGAGTTCTATGACGAGTGGCCAATCCGGCTGGGGGAGGCAGAGCCTTACAAAGGCCCCAAGACACCTGATGGACGAGTGAGAATATTAATTTTTCTGTTTATCAGTCTTAAGTTTGACACTGAAGTTGTACAAGTCACCTAGATGTTTTTGTATTTTTATTTAGGAAGTCAACTTTTATAAGATTATTGACTATCTTTTACATGGACAAGAAGAAATCAAAGTTATTCCGTGAGTATTCATTGGCAGCTTGTGAATGTGTGGTAATTAGATATTGCTGGGATAGAATAGCATATCTATATTGTAGAAATAAATCAATTTCATTGTCTCTCAAAGGTCACCTCCAGCAGATCACTGGTGTCTTGTCAGTGGATTGCCAACATATGTTGCTGAAAATGGTCTTGTAAGTTCATAGTAAAACTAAAAACTAGAGTTTTAAATCATGCAGTTGCTCTCAATGAACAAAACCCCCCCCAAACCTTCCCATGACCAAAATCCTCTGCTTCCAGTACCTTTGGTTCCCAGTGAAATCATTTGAATTGGTATTTTGGATGGAGATAAGGCCTCAGCACAAATGGTGAGAACAGCAGGATAGTTTCACTCACATTATGGTGATATCAGGGGAATAATGTGTGCATCTGATGCATCTGATGTCACTTTCCAGGGGTGCTAAATGTCACCAAAAATATCAAAGTAAGAAAATCATCACATGCAAGGTTTTAAATTTTTCTTTATTTCCTGTATCTTCTTGTGTAGACATAAGTAATTCAAAGTCAGGATGTATGACAGCTATGAGTAACCCTGTGGCATTTTTAATAGAGCCCTTCGTACGCAATTATTTCTTTCTAGAAACCCCTATTTCATTTAAAACTGATTTTCTTAACCATTATGCTTTTGCACTGTGACACACTGAGGGACTTTGCTACAAATATTCCAGAATGATGTCTGTTAGAATAACCACATCTAATTTAAGAGGAACAGTTTTAGTTTCTGTAGCTAGTTAGGATGCTCACAATTTTCATCTTAGAAATTAAATATTCCTTTTAAAAATATTAGACCAAGTTTTGATGCACATTATATTCCATTTAAACAGTGTCTCATTTCCTTTATGCTGCAGATTTGTAACATGATGAATGCACCAGCAGATGAATACTTCACATTTCAGGTAAATCCATTAATGCTAATAATTATAAATACTGTAGAAAAATATGCTGGTGCTTGCAACTAATTGGTAATGCAGTTGGTTGTATAAATAATTTCTCATTTGATTGTGATGTGCAAACAAACTCTTCTTGTTACATTGCTTATGTCCATACCTGTATTACTACTTTCAAAGAAAGTCACATTTCCTGATTTTTGGCTTTCCTGCAGAAAGGACCAGTGGATGAATCTGGATGGGTTATCAAAAACGTCTTGTCATTGCCTATTGTCAACAAAAAAGAAGAAATTGTGGGCGTTGCAACGTTTTACAATAGGAAAGATGGAAAACCTTTTGATGAGTATGATGAGCAGATCATTGAAGTAAGCTTAATAGGATTAGAGGGTTTGAGGAGCCACGTGATGTTAATAAAAATATTGCAATAAAAAGTCATTTTTATATGTCAAAATTTTTTCAAATAGGCCATATTAGCATCTAGCCAAATGTCTGTCTTCTTCACAATGCAGTTTCTTAAGAATCTGAGATTTTATCTCCCTTTATAAAACTGAAAATTTGTGAGTGATTATTTACATTCCAGTAATGAACAAAAGTGGCTTATAATTATACTTTTAATCCTTTTACTTTTTAATGATGGTCAGCATCTCCTAAGTCACAGTGGGTAAGCAGGTATTGTGTGCTGCTTGCCAATGGAGGCCAAACCTGTGATCGCGGGAGTTCACAGAGAATTTCTAATCACATGCACTCAGGCAAGATAAGATGCTACACAGTGTACCCAAGTCCACCCACCTGACTTAAGCTTCATAAGCCTCAAAGTCCTGTATATAAGATGGGAATATTAATTACTTAATTACTAGGCTGAGCCAAACGTCATTAGAAGCTGTGAGTGCTGACAGAACTGGCTGAGGGAAGATAAAGGCCTCTAACAAGTAGAGCAGCACCTTGCTTTTCAAAGGGCACTACCAGAAATAGGACTTTAAGAAAACTAAGTTCAAATGGTCAGCTTCATTCTGTTGTCACGGCATCATCTCTGCTTTACTTGACTTTGTTGCAGACTCTCACACAGTTCCTGGGGTGGTCTGTTTTAAATACTGACACATATGACAAAATGAACAAACTTGAAAACAGGAAAGACATTGCTCAGGAAATGCTTATGTACCAGACAAAGGCCACCCCTGCTGAAGTTGAATCTATCCTGGTAAGTTTCTGTCCACAGCCACAAAATTAAAATGGGAAACTTACTACACAAAACCTGAATTTTCTTACTCATTTTCATTTTTAGAAATACAAGGAGAAATTGAATGCAAAAAGTTTAGATGAATGTGATCAAAAGGATCTCATCAGGATTTTGGTAAGTCATTAAACAGAAGATTCTGGTGGTGTATTTATATCAGATAGTAATGTGTCCTCATCACAGAAGCAGTTGTGTATAGTGAAATTGTGATTAATACAATCAATGCTAGCTATCAGTTCCACAGGTTAGATGGAGTTGGTTTAGTAACACATCCTCAACCTCTTCTGTCCTTCTATGTGCAGACCCCTCTGTTACCTACAGGGAAACATTCTATCCCAAATGTACATCAACAGACTTGGACAGCTAGAGCTATATAGACATTTTAATATTAATTAACATTTAAAGTGTTAAATTTCTTAAAATATCCATAGGGACAATGCTATATCTATAATTGAATTTAATTTATTTAATTCTGAAAGTAAAAGAAGGGATATTGTTGTGAGGTCACTTTCATTCTCAGAAAGAGGACATAGGTAAGAGTGTCCAGTGGAGCAAACCTACTTTCAGATTCTTTTTCCTGCATTTCCATAGGCAGAGAAGTCTCAGTGAACCATGACTCCACAGTGGCAAAACAAATTTGACCTAATGAGTTCTCTGCTCTACTAGTCTGCTACTACTAAAACAAAAATAAGTCACTTTCTTTTTGAGACTGTGCAGTCCTCTGGCTGCCTTAGCATTTCAGTCTAGAAAGAGAGTGTCTTCTTGGAAGAAAGATTCTATTTTTGTCCATTTAGTGCACTTCAGCGGGCCTGGAGTACATGAACTGGCCTACTTTATCTGAAAAAACCTCAAAGACATGCTCTGAATGAAAACACTGAATGAATTTCCACCATTAATGGATCAAAACAGAGCTAGGTTGAAGAATAAAGGTCAAAATACACACAAATCTGTTGACTTCCAGTACTAACCACTTCACATATTTCCTCCTATTACACCACGTTTGTTAATGCACACATAGCCATAGGGAAAAGATCTCATGAAACTCTTTTTAGCTATGTATATGTGCAAGCTGGAATGCATTGGTGTTAATGTTTTACTGGCTTCCACACAATACATGCTCACAGCTTGCAAGTGGTGAAATAAAAAAAACATCAACGAACAGTGTGTAGCTTCACATACCTTTTAAAGAAAATTTAATTTAGCTGCACAAAAAACTTTGAAAAATAATAGACATTATAAAATTTTTCTATGGGTAGAGTAAAATCTGATTATTCTGGTACAGGCTCAAAATTTAAAAACATAATACTGGTATGAATTTTAAAATTGTTTTTATACAAAAAGCAGTTTGTTCTTTCAACATTGAGGAGTCACAAATTCAAAGGTCTAATATCTTCTGCACTGCCAAGGCTACATGCAAGTGCTTTATCCTATTATAAGACCTGGAATCCCAGATAGCTAAGAGGATAAAGCAGGTGTTTCTAGATCTGATGATTCACAAAGTAATGGGTCTTAAAACACCACTGGTCTAGGTTTCTTTGTCCTTGATCTCAGATCTGCGTAGATATACAGGAAAAACCCAGGGAGAAGAAAATGGATGATCAGCCTTATTTGTTGAAATATATGCATACATTCAGTCATCTTTTTTCTTTCTCCATAAAGGAAGCTCATTTATAGACTACTGTGGAGGAAGGGAGTCATTGTGATAATAGAAGCTATTTTTTGTGTTGCATCAGACTTCCTAGAGTTCATTCTTGTTTGGATTGGAGAACATCCTTTAAAATATAATACTGCTCTCCCTAGGCTTTAAGAGAGATGAAGAGTGTTACAGAATGGTTCACTAATAGCACTATTACCAGTTAGGCTACTCAGTGTGAATCTATATCACATATACAAAAGAGGAAGCTTAATCTGGTTGTGAAAAACATGAATGTAGCCTTGAGATCAGGCTAAAAGTGGGAGAATCATGGGATTTTATACCAGCAAGGAGAACTTCCAAGGCCCACGATTTCTAAGCTAAGGAAATGTTGAGATGGTCACAACACATTGTGTTGAAATCCAGAGTAGAAATTGCCCAAGGCTTTTATCCATTAATTTTGAGAAAGCCAGCAGAATCATGATTGTATTTTATAATTTAATACACATTAGTCCATACTGACACCTGAGACCTTTGAAGACATAGTAAGCGTACTATCCTTGAGAAATATTTCTACTGCAGAAAATTTAAAAAGTTTTTCCAACTTTTTTCTTGACAGAAAGACCCTTGTTTTTGATTTTTCCTAACAGAAAGAAGAATTACCTGATCCAAAAGATTTAGAACTGTATGAATTCCGCTTCAGTGACTTCCCTGTTACAGAGCATGGCCTGATAACTTGTGGAATACGACTGTTCTTTGAGATAAATGTGGTTGAAAAGTTCAAAGTCCCAGCTGAGGTCTGGTTTATTTTTTCTTGTTTATATTTATTTTTAATAGCAAGAAAAATAACTGGTTTTACATATTTTAATCTTGAAGTAGGTAATACTAAAATATTAGTGGTATGATTAACAACCTTTCATTCTCAATGAAACATTTACATATTTGTCATAAAAACATAAAACTAATCCTGAATGGTGTGAGCTAAGTAAGGAATTAAATCCACATGCATTTATGTAAGAAAAATTTGCTGTTTCCATGTTTTATTCAATGAAAAACATGTATTTTTAAAGAACTTGCACAATTAAGTAACTTCATAATATATTCCAATAATTCAATGGGGATTCTTTTGGGTTTTATCCATTAACAGTTGTCTTATTCACTTCACTTTTGTTCCTAATAGGTCCTTACAAGATGGATGTACACTGTCAGGAAGGGTTATCGAGATATCACTTACCATAACTGGAGACATGGATTCAATGTGGGACAAACAATGTTTACTCTGCTGATGGTAATATTGCTAATATTAACCTCACATTCATTGTTTAGTTTTCTTTCAACTCCAGATGGAAAATTCAGGAAGACACACACTCAGAGTTGTCTGTTTTCTTTTACAGACAGGCAAAATAAAGAAATACTATACTGATCTAGAAGCCTTTGCCATGGTTGCTGCTGCTTTCTGCCATGACATTGATCACAGAGGAACCAATAACTTGTACCAAATGAAGTAAGTATAAATGATCAAATACATGGGAATGTACTATTTCTAGTGGAAAGCAAACAAACAAAAAGTCAAAACTTGCAAAAATACAAGGCATGTATATTACATACTCATCTGGCATGAATAAATAATTATGCTACAGAAGATTTCTGCCCCAGAGCACATCAGGCAGCTGAAACACAAAGACAAAATGCAAAGCCAGAATCTTAGAAGGATCTCCTCAAGCTGCAATCCATTTTTAAGACTCTAGATTTTTTAAACTCCAGCAATGCTTGGATTGTAGCAGACAGAGCCCCATGCACATGAGGACACAAAGAAATTAGTAAAGTAAATTAAAATCCCTAACTGGATTACTTTCTCAAGACAGGTCATAAGCACTTTTCTGGAGAGGGATTCAAAATGTGACACAGAAAAGGGCCAGTTTAGAGTGAGACAGGATTTTTTTCTCTGTTTTCCACTGTCTAATTCGATAAGTTCAATTGTTCCTCCCCACACTCAGTTTCTTGATATAGGTCCTTTCCCGAGGTGTAATCTCCTCACGTTCTATGAAAGTCTGAGTTAATAAGCTTGAGTTCTACCGCTGGGTCCATATGTCCAAAAGTTACACACTATGAGGTTAAAGCTTTGCAATTCATGCTCTAATATGTTCTGAAAAAATATTCTAGCGGATTTCTTTGTGATTTTTACCTTGTTCATTACTCAACAATATTAAATAATTTAATTGTAACAACATTAATTGTAACAACATTACATATCATCTTCTTCTCCTGAAAGTGAACAACCTACCACTTAGTCTTTTATGTGATCTGTGAGGGCTTGTTTCCATGTGCTAGCCTGAGAACACATTTCTCAGAATGTCATGTGGCCCAGAAGATGATAATTTTCTGTCTAGTTTCCACCAACGTTATCTCCAGAGTGATTGATCCTACCCCTCTGACCCTGAATACACTCCTCACATTTCAGCTTTTTCAGCCTGCGTGCTAGAGCAGTGACGCAAGGGGATTTTCTGATTATTCTCAGGGATTCTCCAGGTGACGTAGGAAAGAGACTGACAGCTGCTGATTCTTATTCAACGGACTGCCTCTCATCTGAATAAGTTAAAGGGGAGCTTAAATCTTCCCACTGTGGTCTTCCCTAGCTGAAAGCCCTCTACATGAGGTCATACGCAGTAAAGCTATTTTTAAAACTTATCAGGCTTTACCACAACAGTCTTAATCACATCAGAAAATAAGGGTACCATGTAGCGATCCACCTTGGGTTATCTGGGAAACAGAGCTATAAGCCAAGGGAAAAAGGAGGAAAATACACTTCCAAACACGCAGAACTACCTGGAGCCCATGTAGGTAGGATACTTCTCCCTTCTTCCCACAACCATAATCCGACACAGAATTTCCTCTGCTTGAAGCTTAGTCTGTTGTCAGGGAAATGCTTTAAGATCTGTGGTAAAACGGAACAAACCTGAGCTATCAGAACTTGTGCCACCCATAAAATGGTGATTTTAGGGGAGTGAAGTAGCCCAAGGGCATTAGAGGAATTAAACTCCATTATATTGTTACTTTAGATTTAATTTACAGTTAGCCAGAATCCCGGGGCACGTGGACCAGTCATTACAGACATACAGGAGTTCAAAAGCCATGTCACAGAATAAACACTAAAAGATGGATAAAGGCTACTTTTAAGATATACAAAAGGGGCATAGAGTAAACAAACAGCAAAACTGAACATGTAAGACAAAATAAAGGCGTATTTTAAATACTATGGTTTTTTAGTTTTGAGGCATCTAACAACGACTTCAGCTTTAGTGGGCACTGAACACCCAGTGCTCTTCAAATTCCATCATTACTCAGTCACAAAAATGCAGGGTGGCAAGTTGGGTTTTTTCCTCTGCATCGAACTAATAGCTAATGTATACAGATCACACTATCATACCGAAGGTTAATGTATACAGATTAAATTACTGAACATGCAGATCAGCATTTTAATCCTAAAAATATGAAACTTAAATAAAAACTACTGTCTTCAAATTATATCTATATAAAATTCTAAAGAATTGCTTATTTTTCAACAGGTCAGCTGCTCCCCTGGCAAAACTTCATGGCTCTTCCATTTTAGAAAGGCATCACCTAGAGTACAGTAAAACCCTGCTGCAAGATGAGGTACGTCATGGACCTTCTGCTCACACTAAGCAACACTAAAGATCTGATAAAGTTACATTGTTCCGAATTTCACTGGGTCTCATGCACTCCTCTAGGTTCACATTAAGAAATGCTAAAATTCAGAAGTTTAAGACAAATTCTTATGCACTTTCCACTTTTAGAGAAACGTCAGTGATTCTGCCTGTTTTTAGAGAAACATCCAGGTCTGCCTGGAACAAATTCACCTCAGATAGAACAGCTTCTCCTCTGGGTCTCGCTCACACTCCTCAGGTTTCTTCTGTTTGCACAAAACAGTTGATGTTGAAACCAAAGCAGAAAATACAATATATACATACAAAATCTTGCCATTAAACCACTGTGCCTGGTTTATGAGGTCTGAATTCAGCTGGCAGCTGAGGCACAAAAGGACGGAGCTGTTCATGGAGGGCCCTCTTGCTCTCAGGCCAGACCCGTCCCACACCTTACCTTGCCAACCAGGCCAGGGTACGGCAGGCTCTGCTGCCCCTCCGGTTACCGATGTTCCTGCACCAGGCAGCCGCCCCAGCTGCGCTTAGAGCCGGGGCTGCTGCTCCCGCCGCGTCCCCAGGCTCAGCTGCCCCTCACGGCCCTGCTCCTCCAGTGGGCACCGGCCACCCAGCCCTCAGCGGCGCCGGGCTCCGGCCTGGCTACAGCAAAGGACACTATTTACAGGCTTTACTATGTGTTTTGCAGGGTGATTTAACAGCAGGACA
Organism: Pomatostomus ruficeps; assembly: GCA_013400735.1. Lineage (NCBI taxonomy): Eukaryota > Metazoa > Chordata > Aves > Passeriformes > Timaliidae > Pomatostomus > Pomatostomus ruficeps. The sequence continues at coordinate 114,320 of VYZT01024083.1, read as the reverse complement.
TGCACATATGCACCCCTTCCATCCCTTGTTTGCAGCAGCAGGGCAGGCACCCACTTTACGCTCATTTTCCACTTCTAATCCCTGTGGTGATGCTATTGCCTGACCTCATGAGGCCACAGAATACATCCTTACACTAAGCAGTAGCACTATGTTAATAAAAAACCCAGAAGGTTTATGATATAAAAACAAAGAAACACCTTTCCCTTGATTGATGGCAATGTACTTTTTCAAATGTGAGATGCCAGGGACTGACTCCTGCTCTTGGGCAGAGTAGTTGGCAGGACGTCCAGAGGCTCTCACCAGCAGCATCACTGTGCCCTGGCTCACCAGGCCTGGTACCTCTGGTAAAGAAGGAAATAAAACCAAGACACTTAGAAAAATGCTGTGTGATGGTCTCATTCCCTTTGTCTGAGGAAAAGGACATTGCAATTACCATGCTAGGTCCCATACACTGCTGCAGGCAAGTGTGCCAACCCAGTTTAACAGGAAAAAAAGGGGAACTGGGAAGCTTTAAAAAGTCAGGAAAATGAGGTTCATGGAATGTGAATTTTTAATTTGTATCATTATTTTAATGTAAGGACTGTAGTTAGCCAATTTTGTTACCCTGTCCTGTGTGACAATCTGTATAGTACAAACCAAAGACAGTGTTATAAAATGAATTGATATCATAAACTTTCCACCTTGCAGAGTTTAAACATCTTCCAGAACCTAAATAAGCGCCAGTATGAAACCGTTCTACACTTATTTGAAGTTGCAATAATAGCAACTGATTTGGCTTTGTATTTCAAGTAAGTACTAAATTCTGTATAACTTCCTACTGAAAAAAGCAATCCTATATAATGTGTAACTGTAGTTTTTAGTTGTTTATGTGCAGCATACAAAGATGTTTATATGCAGAGAACAGAGCTCTATTTAACATTGTCATTAAGTCTAATTCTTGTAAAAACCAAGACATTCTTAGTTTGATAATAAGCTTTCAAATTAGAGAATGCATGAATGTATATAATACTTAGTATACATTTAGTAGGTCATTCCAATATACTTTTAGCTACAGCAAGCACTATATTCCAAAAGTGTGGATTCAGTTGCCTAATCATAAGGTTGTGTGCATGTGTGATATTTTACATACCATACAACAAATACTCAAGAGTAAACAGGAGCATGCTGAAAATTAAAAAAACGCTGCAGACATCCACTGATCCCATTGCTAAATACGCCAAAGACTCCGAATATCAAACTACCAATTCTGATCCTAAGTTAGGGGATTAATATGTTTTAATAATGGGTATCTTCCTTAAAGATATGTGGAGACTTTTATTTTATGACTGGGACAATTTAAAGTCAGAAGACAGGTAAAAATTTAGGAAGTTGTTCAACAGCAGTTTTTAAGATTAGACAACAGTAATTCCATTATTTCATTCATTCTAAGCACAAACTAGAAGATTTATGAAGCAATGGCAAGACAGGCTTATGTTTTTGAAAGTTCTTTTCAGTCAGGTCTTAGTAATTAGGATTTTTGAGGGGAGAGAGTGGCAGAGCATCTATTACTATTTGCTTCACTTTTCCCAATTCAGTATGTTACAGGAAGTAACAAACATGTAATGCTAAAAAATGAGAATGTCACCCCAAAGAGTTTAATCTGAGGAGGTAGGAAATTGGTTATTTGTTTCTTTGTCAGGAACTCTGACATACTACTTCATGTGTCAGTGGTATATAGCAAACTCTAAATGTCTAGGTTACCTGAAAAGTTTACATTCAGCACCAGGAAAGTGTTACTTTGATACTACTATGACCAGGATGTTACTTGGGAAAAGTATAAATATCATAAATATGGTTTTCTATTTCATTTTTAATGCAGGAACTCACATTCAGTAATATCTGCTTTATTGGTTTAACAGGAAAAGAACTATGTTTCAAAAGATTGTGGATGCAATCGAAAAAATGGAAACAGAAGAGCAAGCAATTAAGTATATATCTATTGACCCAACGAAAAAAGAAGTCATCATGTAGGTGGTTACTATTTTACTCCTCATTCAATCAATTATCTAGGATTAGATTCTAAAACAATTTGGGCACCTAAACATGCAAATTTGGACTTAGTGTTATTGTCCAATGATGAGCAAACCATGATTTTAATTTAGAAACAGATGCCAGTCTTCTTAAAATGTGCAAAATGTTAATCCATTCAGCATTTTAGGTATTTAAATTCCTTAAAATCTAGACCTTTTTTTTATTATCATCCTAGTACAGGATAGTTAGGGTTGGAAGGCACCTCTGAAGATAATCCTGTCCATCCCCTCTCCCAAGCAGGGTGACCTAGGCAGGTTACACAGGAACCGGTCCAGGTGGGTTTTGAATCTCTCCAGAGAGAGATTCTAAAACATCCCTGGGCAGCCTGTTCCAGTGCTCTGCTACCCTCCATGTGTATTTGTTCTTCCTCATGTTGAGGTGGAACCTCCTGTGGTTTAGTTTATTGCCATTGCTCCTCACCCTATTGTTGGGCACCACTGAAAAGAGTCTGGTACCATCCTCTTGACACCCAAAACTATATTCTTGTTTTGGTTTTCATTTTCAAAGGGCTATGATGATGACTGGATGTGACCTGTCTGCAATAACCAAGCCCTGGGAAGTGCAGAGTAAGGTAGGCACTTTTGAAATAGACAATACTGCATTTACTCTCTGTTTTACTGCCCATCTGGTGCATGATCAATTTTAAAAAATTAACTTATTATCACTTTATACATATTTAAGTACCTGTTGCTTCCAGAAAAGAACCTCTACCTTTCTGTCACCATGAGTGTAGGTGGTCCATGATGTCTCAATCACTTTACAGTTGTCAACTCTTCTCTTCTTGCCCTTCCACTAAACCTGGCACCGCTGATTCTGGCAGCTTTTCTAGCTACCCTTAAATATCACTCAATTATTTCTTTGCTAGACAACTTTTGCTACTGCTAGCTATTTTCAAGGCACAGATTTAACAACAGTATGGCTTAAATTGTGTCTATTCTGTAGATCTTGGTGCCATTGCAAAGTAGCTTAAACACAACAAAACTCTGTAAGACAGTGTGGTACATAAGTACTTCAAGTACTCCAGTATTTATCGACCATCCTGCTGAAGCCCATCACTTAGCCTTACAGGAAGATGTTTTAACAAAGCATAATCAAAATACAACTGCAAATGCTCGTTCTTCTAAGTTATACACATTACAGGTATTACAAGTCTGTTGTGTTGCTAATATTGCCTTGTTTCTGCTGGCAATAATCTGTTATTTACTCAGCATGCATTATTGTTAGTGATAATTTGCTTGGAAAAGCCTTAAGTACAGCAGAACGTGTAGTTTTTTCCACATTTTCTGGAAAGCCTTGTTTTATTTATTTAAATTTACTACTTTCTGCTGACATTTCCACTGAATTGTACCTATTCAGGTTGCCCTCATGGTTGCAAATGAATTCTGGGAGCAAGGTGACCTGGAACGAACTGTGCTACAGCAACAACCTATTGTAAGTACTAAATAATTTTACTGTGTTAAGCAATATTACCTGTTATTAAAACATTGAACAAATAATGAACCATGGTGCTTATGAGATCACTATACCACAAAGGAGATCTATGTATTCTAAATTACTGCTCTTCTTTTCTAGCCTATGATGGACAGAAACAAAGGAGATGAACTACCTAAGCTCCAAGTTGGTTTCATAGATTTTGTGTGTACATTCGTGTACAAGGTAAGAATAACTGGTTTTGTTTTCCTGTTCCAGAAGTTCTGATGGCACAATTAGTGACAAGATGTTGCAGTAAAAAATTCTAGACAGCAGAAGTACTCTTGGTCACAGGCTGAACAACTATCACAACCACCACCATTTTTCAGTATTTTCTTACATCAAAGATTTGTTCCCATAGAGTAGATTTAAGAGATGTGAAGCAAATTCATAAAAAAGGGAGATCCCAGTGAAACGTCAGGGTGCTGAGGCTTTGTTATTGCCTTGAAAGACTGAGTTACAAAGTCCAGCTTGATTCTTCCCAGTGCCATTTAACATAAACAAGCAATGTGGATGGTTACAGAAAGCAGTTAATGGCCAGTAAAGGGAATACGAAATATGCAATATCTGGGACATGTAGATATGCTGCTTCTTCTGTAAAGCACTGAAATGTCCACATTCTTAATCCCTTTTTAGTTTTTAATATTATCCAAAAAAGTCAGGCAAAAAGGTGATGTGATTTTTTTGACATCTTCAGAATTATCCTCATCTGCTTGGAATGTATTACAGGAAAATAGACTTTTTAATTGTCTCCTGATACTGATAATCATACGATAAAATATCTTGTATCATAGTTGTATGATATGAGTCAGGCTATCATATGTGGGATTAGGGATGATATTAAAATGTGGATCATATATTTCCAGTATTTTCCTACCAGACTATGTGCACAATAGGGCATTATTATCCCAACATGGTATTTCCAATAATATACCTTAGAATTAGATGTAATGGAAAAATGAAATGTTTTCTCAGCAGTATTTCCACAGTTTCAGACTTAACAATTCATCAGTGCATACAAATTCCTAACTTACTCATTTCAATTGCCTGTACAGGAATTCTCGAGGTTCCACAAGGAAATTACACCTATGTTTGACGGTCTTCAAAACAACAGGGTTGAATGGAAAACACGAGCTGATGAATATGAAGAGAAGATGAAAGCTATTGAGGAACAAAAGAAAAAGGAAGAAGAAGCTGCCCAAAAAGGTTAAGTAACTTCTTAGGTTTTCATTTACATATATTTTTAAGGCAGTCAACATATTCTCTCTCTCTCTCTCAAATTCACACATGTAGTGCCATATTAAACTTTACACAAATGGTATGCAAGTTCTGAATTAGCCAAATTAGCTTTATCTTTACTTGGAAGAGGAGTAACCTTTAAGGATGACACAAATCCAGTACACTGACCTCATTTTCTGCACTGCAGAATTATATAAAATATGACCATCACAAAAGTGAAGGGAATGTAACATTTCTTCTGTCTAAAGACTTAAAATTGAATGTAATTAAACACTTGCTTATCTGAAATACAAGAGGTGTATCAAAATTCTGTGTGGCATCAGCCCCAAATGTATTCAGGTGCTTTGTTTTAAGCTGAAAATGAAAAACGTTAAGGGAACAGAGAGTATGCATTTGGAATATAAAAAATCAGTGCAAATCCCCACTTCTCTTCCAAGTTTAATATAAAGCTTTTGGCTCTAGTTCCCTACCACCAGTTTCTTGGCTGAAATACACTCATATAACAAATTCAACATTAATCTTCCAAAGACAGACCAAGTCCTAAAATTGAAAGCATGGTTCTGCATAGCATAACCTAGAAGAGAATCTGATTTTATACAAACTGGAAACCTATCACTCAAATGTAAGAGTGAAATGAGTCAGTTACTTTTATTCTTTGTACTGCATGTGGAGCAGCAGGTCTACAGCTCTGCCAGTCAACTGAAATGACTGGAAAGGTTCAAAGATTAAAAAAAACCATGTATGATTAAAGCAGTGATATATGGTCAGTTAGTCTGAAGAAGAAAAGTAAGCTTACTCTTCCTGTGTTTAACATATCTTTAAAACATGACACAGTACCAAATAATTTATTTGTTAATCAGTATCTGTGGGAAATAGGTGAGTATTCTTCACATTTCATACAAAAGAAGCTACTCAAGGTCACCCATCAAGTTACTGTCAGTGTGTGAAGTGGAACTTGTTATTGGTTCTCACAACTGATACTAGCTTAAATTAAAAATAAATGTAAAAAACCCCAAAAAGTTGTTGCAAAGTGGTTCAAGAAGTACTGTAAGTTACATGATTTAATGAAAGCAGATTTTTGAGAGTTCAATAAAATGAGGCAAATATTGCTCTCACTGTGATACTACTTACACACAATTTCACAGGAATTCCACCCTCCTGGTTGCTCTCAAATTTATTTTCAATGACACTCTCTTTTTGTTAATAATAATATAATTTTATTTAAGATTCATTTATTGCTGAGAACGAGCTGGTTGTCAGTATGAAAAAAATTCTTTTTCCTTATTGGAACATAACCACCTGAACTTTACAGAAATACCAGCAAAACAAAGCAAAACCTGGAACCTCCTTATACTACTTCACACCTCCTTATACATTTACTTTCTCAGCAAAGAATATTACCAAAAAAGTTACCAAAGTCAGATCCAATATTCCTAAGCATAAGCTTCTTAAATAGAAATTAAATAATCAATTTAAGAAGAGTCAGGTATTTCTACTCTCACTTGAAAGTTAGGACCATCTTACATCATTGGTATTTTGGAATCACTTAAGTCATTGACTTAAGAGATATTTTCCCACAAGGAACTTTACACAGGCAAACATGGACAGACTGATCTGCAGGAGCTAAGGATCTGGCCTTTGCATATCATAATTGGGAACACAAAAGAAAAGGGTATTATTCTGCATCTTTTAAACAGACACTGGAATGAGGCCATGGTAATTGGTGAAGAACAGATCCGACACTGACAAATCAGGGTCATGTAAATACATGGGTTTGTTAAAGCAGTTCATACAAACAGGGATTTGATACATGCTGAACCATGGTGGTTTCTCTAGAACACACTGGATATTCTTAGCCATTCACGAGACACAAAATAAACATGTGTGCTGAACCACTACAGTGGAAAGTTCAGAACTGAAGTAAAGCAAAATGCAGTATTAAACTGAGAAAATCAAATACATAGTTAGTAACGTAAGTGTTGATTATATCCACAAATTACAGAGGGTAGGACACTGATTATGTGACATGTTTCAATGCAGGTGGAAAGGGTCGAAAATGACCTAGTAACATGGTGATCCACAGCTTTCAAATGTAAGTTTTAATTCTAATATTGGTATCTTACCTTAAGTGAATCTGGAACGCAATTTATTACATTGAAAGAATCTTAACTATGACATCTGTGGAATCATTTGAGAGAGAGTAACAGAATCAGTAGCTATAAATAAAAACATGGAAAGTGTCTCTCTCACTTAATTGGTAATTACAAAGGGATTCATGCAGGGTTGGAACAAGGTTTATGTAATTAGGTCAAATTAAAGTTTTTGTATCATCTGCTTCAAAAACAGATTCACAGATTATATTGATTCAAGAGTTTTTTTCTTTTGCATGGCTTGCATACCTCAGTTTTGTATGTGTGGGACAGAGTCATATATTTAAATACTGAAACTTTCCAGTAAGAGTGGTTCAGTGTGTGTTTGGTCCCTTGAGAAATGTTGGTATCAACTCCTACACTATATACACATATGTATATATAACGTGCCATTGTTTCTTATTCCAATATCCCAGACAAGCAGTGAAATTTCAGAAGGCCAAACACACATAATTTGCATAAAATAAAAGCAGCACATCTCTAACAAGGAATTAGAGCACCTAAAATTAACAGAAAATATTCATTTTACTTTCCTTCCTTGTTTTTTAACAGAAAATGCCGCTGGAGGTGGTGGTGGTGGAGAGGAAGGAAAATCCAAAACATGTGTAGTTTTGTAATTCTTTGTCTCAGACACTGTTCCTGCTACAAGAAAAGACATCTAGAAAGAACTTCAACGAGCCCCAGTGGATTTCTGCTTTGCATAGGATAGTATAGATCTCTTAACAATCCTCTTGAACAATTGCCATTTGTTGGAAACAATTTTTAATGGTTTAAAAAAATGGTTACAATTAAAAACTGAAAAAAATAATGGTGCAAAATGAGTTAACTGTGTGCTCTAGGTATTTTTTCATGTCACTCTCTTTATATACAGTATTTTTATTAAAATATGTAACTTCTACACACTGTCCAGAAAAAATGTAATTTTGACAGATCTTATATGAAATTACCAAATGAAATCGAACATGTATCATTCAAACAAAAAATTGTGATATTTGTAACTTGGATATTTAGATTTTTATATTACGTGTATTTCCTTAATCTGTAATTCTGTCATTTTCCTTCATTCTCAGTACTATATAAAGTTCTAGAGTAAAACATCTTTCATTTTCAGAATGCACAACACAATTCCTTAGCTCTTATCTATAAAAAGCAGGCCCTTGGCACACCATACTTTGTCCAAAATTACCAATGATAAATCTATAAGCTGTAGCCATTGTAGCCTTTGGATCATACGCAAATAGCTCTCCCATGGTTCCTAAACTGATCAGCTTTTATTGTAAAAATCTAAAATGGCAGACCACAAACATACTTTACACAGGAGTAAAAGTTTACTAAGATACCTACAGCATGATCTGCATGCAAGGGCATTTTAAAAGGTTCACGTACTCCCAATGCATCTCTTTTCAAAATGCAATAAATTAAAGTATTTGAAAACCAATTAATTGGAACCAATTTAATCTTCTGAGGGAGAAGCAGAAGTAAAGCACATCAAAATTCCCATTACCTGTCTTTCTATACCCAAGAAGACAGACAGCACACAAATGACCACTGACGTCCCTCCGCGAGCCTTCGGGACGAGTCCATGCCATAGCTTCCGCTTGGGAAGCCAGCTCCTCCTGCAGATGGAGGAAGGCAAATGGCTGCTATGTCAGGCACAGACCTGAGTATTCACTGGAACCAGGTGCAAATCTAAGGAGATGGATGTCAAATGCAACTCCTGCAATAGATTCAATCCTACCACTTTTCCTCCCCCTTTAAACAAAGCAGACCCACACTTTTTTCCCTCTGAGGGACCCTCTGCATGCACACGAAAGGGAGAATAAGTAACTTGCTCTACATAAACCTAAGAATGCTCTTAGCATGAATAAACAGAGATACTGAGTACATTCATCACTCAAATTAAAGGAATCCACAAAAAAACTCCAAACACTCAAATTAAAGGAATCCACAAAAAAACTCCAAACACTTCCAAAATTCTGACTTATAAATGGGCCAAATATTTTATGCAAACAGTTATGACACAAAACTGGGTATCATGTTATTTTCTGTATTAAATGCAGCTACTAAAGAAAACTATTTCAAGGTTGTTTGATAATGTAATTTTATTCAAACTGTATTAAATTATTTATTTAATATGTATAGTGTAACTTTTTATAACTGTACTTTAAAGACCCAAAGAGAAGCTAGTTATTCAGAACACATACTTAATATACAATACTTGAAACAACAAATATAGCAGCACATTCAACAAAAGCCCCTTTGGGCAAGTTGCACACGTTTAAGCAGATTGCTGCAGATTGGATTTGACTCTCAGCCAGGCCTGCGAGATGACAGAGAATTAACCTTTAAATCCACCTTCTTACCTAAAGAAGCCTTCATGCAAGGATACGTTTATTTCTTACTCAAGGACGCCCTAGATATGTCCTTGTACTGTCATCTATTATGTAAGTACAAACTGTTTAAAATGTAATTATGTTAAGTAATATTTGTAAATAGAGTTCTCAGCTTATTCATATGAGTGCATGTAAAATGTTCATAAATACACTACAACTGTCTCTGCTGTTACATTGTCCACATTAAATACTTACTAGAAATACTTTCTATAAATATATCTACAGTGAGAAGTACTTCTCAAAAATACATTTTATACAACATTACCTTTCCTCAGATTAACGTGAAAACTTAATTTAAAAAAGTTTGACCTTTGCATCCAAAGTAATTTTCACCATACAGAAAAAATACAGGCATGGTACCTATTCATGTGCAGACTGTTTCTTTGGAAACAAGACTGAATGAATGTTTAAAGATGTGTGGCAACTTGAAGAAGAAGATGAATCCAGCAAGTTTCTCAAGCAATATACACACTTTATTTGTATATTTAGGATTACACGTGAAAGAAGGATTAACATTCAATCAATTGAAAGGAGATCAGAAGCCACAGACAACACAGAAGTCACGTATATCTCCAGTAGAAAGCCACATGTTATTTTTTACATCAACAATTTCACCAGATTTTTATAAGTGGAATTATAAGACACATCACATTACAACTAAAATTTAAATGAAAGTCACAATAAATGGAACTTTTTAATGGAATAGGAGACATTTTGGATACTGTTTACTTAATTCAAGTACAATACATCTTTGACAAAATTTGAACTTCTCCAATAGCATTTGAAAATACTTACAGAGACTAATACCCAAATATTGAAGTCTATGTGACCAATAAATTTAAGGTTATTAATTCTTGTTTAATAAATTAAAAATATAAATATATTAACGTGTATGGCTTTAAACTACTCACAGAATCTTACAAAATGCTTCTTTACAAAAATCTGGCAATAACTGAAGTTTGGGATAAAATAAAAGCAGTGAATTTCCATGTTGTAATATCAATAAACTATATTCTTGTTTGTTTAAGTTTGGGTGCCATGTATCTTTTGCACTGAACTGAAAAAATTATTTCTTTTGTTTCAAGAGTATGCAGTCTACTACAAGAAAGTTTTTAGATTTGAAGCCTTCTACAAAGACAACCTACCCAAATGGTCCATATGAGTGACTGTAGACAAGGTATGCTGGCAGATGGAGGTCTCTGGAAAACTATGACTGGATTTCCAGATTCCCATCTTGACAACTCCTGAAGAAAATCTACATCAATTGCAAGTTTTAGAGAAATAAGTCTTGAAAATACTCATCAAACTCCTCTTCCCTGTAACAACAACAAAAAACGAAAGTCAGACAGTTCAGCTTTGGATTTGTCCCCAGGAGATAATCTTTGTATGAAAAAGTTTTAGCAAACTCCTGATTAGAATTGTAGAAGGTATAGAGGATTTTGACTTACCCACTACATTCCAATACCCTTCACATTTTCCTGTGTGAGCTGACTCTTAGGACCCACTGCTAAGGTAATTAATGGTATAATAGGGGGTAAGGCAGCAGTGGTATTGTAGTGACTCAACAAAGGTTTTCCTCCAGAGTTGCGTTTGTCTCCTCTTTAAAAACACATTTTTAGGTTCACTACATGGAAAGAGATTTGGCATAACCTTTTATGTCTGAATACTCATTGAAACACTCGGGACATCTCTGCCTCTGCAGTTCTTCTAAATGGATACTGTACGTTCCAGAGCTGCGAGTTCACTACATCAAACTAACCGTGATTTTCCATCTGCTTCTCTTAGAGGACCTTTCCGCAAGTTAGCTTCTGAAGGACCATCTTCTGCATTGCTGTTATCTGAATCTGTTAAAATATTCAAGATGTTTATGAAATAAATTTTAAAGTAATTTATCTTTGTTTTTAATTAGATGGTATATCGCTAGAAGCAACGTTTAATTGCAACTATGAGAATAAACAGAACACTTTACTTTGCATAAAGTGAAAATGAAAATGTTTTGCGACGTTAATCAACGTAGCATCAAAAAGATTTTTATGTATCATGAACTAGTGTTTTGGTCAAACATAACACCAATCATGTCAAAACACTGATCTTGACACAACAGCAACATAGCTTTTTTTCCTAAAATTAAATAATCACAAACCCAAAATTACAATGCAGTTTCAATTTATGATATTAAGTTCTTATCAACTGTGACTTATCAGTGAAATTGTAAGAAAACATGGATTATTGCATAACTATTTCATGTTAGTACACAGGAGTTTCATATCAGAAACCACCTCTGCTCAATCTTCCAGTAAATTTCCTGACAAAACAAAGAATTTGAGCACAGTCCAAGTAATAAGAAAACCGCTTCAGGTCTTCCTGTATATAACTGGGAAAGCCTAGGGAGTGAGGATATTCTTAAAAATGTACAGCTGAGCAGAGAAATCAATGAAAACAGTCAGACCCTTCTAGACAGTCTGCAATAAGAATTGGCATGAGCAAGCAGTTGTTTCATTAAAAAAGGAAACTGGAATTACTGAGATACAGAGACAGCCAGCGACTAAGGAGTCACTGAATGCATCCACTCACAACAAGTATGTCTCTGAGGTACTACACGTGGTACCTGGAAAATACATCAATTAAAGCCTAGGATTTATTTAAAATCCTTTTTTTTTTGAGCAGAGTACATATCAGTATAATTCCCTGAAGGAAACTGTAGCAGTTATTATATCAAAAAAGTACTATCTTTACACAGTACAGACTACACAGCATGAAATTATTAAAAATGTACCTATTTTTGCAGCCTCTACTCCTTTTTGGAACAACCTGACCTCTCATTTTTCTGGTTATTTCCATTCTGTTATCTGCCCACATTTTTATTTTTGATTAAATGATTTCCTTCTTAAAATTCCATATACTTTTTCTCCAAGATACGTAAGGAATTCATTCGACCCTTCATATTTGTTTGTTTCAGATAGCATTCTTATCTTATAAAATGTTAAAATAGACAGCTAATAAAATTAAGATCAATGACAACTGCCTATGAAACTATACAACTTATTCCAAAAACATACAGGATATTAAAATACTTTACCTTTATCAGAATTATCTGAATCGTCTGAAGAAACCTGATCTGTGAAGAAATACCAAAACAGAAAAAAAACCAGTAAGCTTCTCTTGTTTTTATCTGTTATCTTAGCTTGTTTACAAAGATATTTCTATCACAATATATTACACTAAACATGTGCACATGCATGCACACACCACATTCAAAGAAAGCGAGCAAACGCTGAAATAAAAGGGGTTTTTTTTGCATGAGTGCAAAGGTCATCAGTTTGAGCCTAATTATGTCAACCCAAGAACTGTGATGTAGAAAGGCTATCTAACATTTCCAAAAGGCTTTCAACCCCAAAGTCTCATGGAATTAAATACTTCACAACCTTTCCAGTATGCCAAATTCAAAGCTTGGACAAATTTCCCTTGCAGTGCATACTTTTCAAAAGGCTGTCCCTCTCTGTTAAATATAAGAAATTTATCTTTTTTCTGCATCTAGAAAATTTCACCTATGAAATTTACCTTTTTGACTAGATGTGTTACAGTCAGGAAAGGTATGTATCTGTATGTATAACTAAATGTGTTTATCTATATTTATACATAATTACGTGTCTATATCCATTCAGCTATAGCAAAACTAAGGTTCAACTAACCTGTCTGAGTGTTTTAATAACTGAAGTTTTGAAGTTTAAATTTACCTTTACGGGTCTTTTTTTTGGACTTCTTTTTTGCTGAACGAGATAATTTTGTCTTCTTGTTTTCTGGCTCTTTAGTGTTCCGCACAGCTGTGCTTCTTTTCTTGCGTGTTTTGACTTCTTTCCTCCTTTAAAAAAGATGAATGTACACCTTCTCCATTATATGTACTCCTTATGCAATAGTAAATCTGAAGTATCTAATTCAGTCAAATAGTTGTCATTTTTTCAGACACCCATCAGTAGTTAAACTGAAAAAAATTGATTCAGTTACAAAGAAAAGTGCTATAGAAACACAGGATAAGAAAAATAATCAGTGGGCTGAAATTAAGCAAATGAAACTTCTGTGGTGGTAGGGATGGAATTCTTCCTGTCTGAGTGGCTCTGTGCTGTCATTAGCAGTGTCTTAACCCTCAACAGTGACAAGTCAGTGGCTTTGTAAGAACTCCAGAATATTTATGCTATTTCAGGATAAATGAAGTTCCTAATCATCTCACAGAAGTTTTGTCCCTATGTGCTGTTCACCATAACTGTAACTTATCAATAATTCATTCCCCATTATTTTCAAAATATTTCATTACCGGTGATGGAAGTTTAGTTTGTGGGAACATTCTGGACATAGTCCTGAAAAAGAGAAAATGAGAACATTGCAGCAAGAATCTGGTAAGAATAATTAACAAAACTACAAAACTAGTTAGAACTAGATCTTCCACTATCAGTAGCTTTTTCTTCAAAACATTAGTTACAATGTACTTGCAGCCAGCATTGAAAAAATACATCATGAAAGTCTTCATGCAAACCCAGATTTTAGTAAATGTGAAGGAGGATGAGAAGTTTAGCACTGGCAACTCTTCATTAAAGAAGTATCAGTGCTTATCATGTACAGACATCCCATTTATGGGTCCCTATGGACAGATGAAGTTGTTCTGCAATTATACTGAAGACCCGTTAGTCTCTTAGAGCTTTGTCAGAGACCAAGTGCTCCCACCTGGAGTGTCTTGTGCACAAAAGGAAAAAAAACCCCACTATTCACTCATTTTACACAAAGTAACTGTATCAACTGTGCTAAGTTTAATTATCTGATGAACATACAATGGACACAATATTGAACTGGAAAATCACAGTTGAGATGTAAGAATGGAAAAGAAAAGTATTTAAAGATACAAGTTTTTTAAGAAAACACAAATATTTGAAATAAAATCAGTAGAGCTGAAAGTATGCAAGAAAAAATTGCATGGTCCAAAGTCCTAAGGACTTCTAAGCCAAGAAACTGAATGAGCAATGTCAAAGCTGAAATTCTCCTTGCAATGCAGTATTGTCCATTAAAACTAGACATGTTTCTATACAAAACAGCTTCTAGTCAATTATTCTAATTTTATGACCTGGCAGTTATACAGAACGAAGTGCTCAACCTGTAACAACTTTGTAATATGTAATAATAACAGCTGTTCTCTCTAAATTAAGAGTATCATACTAGCATCTGTGATTAATTTAATAAAATGATCTCCTATTCAGCGTTTGTCATGAACTCATATTATTATCATTGGGTCTCACTTGATAGCATTAAGTGTACATATCCTTGAAGGGCTGACTTACTCAGTTTCACAAGTGCATTCCTCTTTTCACCATGTTCAACGTAACCAAAATTCACCTCCCAGCTCTTCAGGCCTTCTTTCTCATCACAGTGTTTATTTCCACAGGAAAACTGACCTTTAAAGAGCCAAAGCCAGCAAACCGTGGTTCAATGACTAACATGAATATATTTGGAGTTGTTATTTCCAGTTCTGCTCAGTTTTTTCTTTTTGTTTTCCATTTCTTTCAAATAAAAAAAAACCTGACAAATCTAAAAATAACATCCAGATTAAGGAAACAGTAACAGGGAACAACAAAGCAATCAATCATAGTTGTCCAATATTGCCTATTTGCAAATTAGAAACATAACTGTGTTTTGAAATGTATGGATGAAGGTGTATGTTATGAAATAATAAGCCTAATACTGAACTCTGAAAAAATGAATAGGATACACCCTATACCCTAAATGATTACTTAGCAGAGTATGATGGTTCAGAAGTTGTGATTCAGACATGTATCTTTAATGACACCAAACTATTCAAAGTATCATGCATGTACAATATGAAGATGCCGACATTCTTTTTACAGAACTAATGTACCTGATATACTGGACATACAATTGTATTCTAGTGACTATCCATAAATACCTTTCTTTTAAGAAAAGGAAATCCAACTTTGTGAGAAATGCTATGTCAGCTTTAAAAGCTTCCTTTGGTTCATTATGTGAAAAGCAACACTGATTTTAAAACAAATCTGCATGTAATCAGTTTTGTTCACACCACTGAAGTCCCAAGATCAGAGTAATAAAGACACATGTATTCCCTTTGCAGAAGACTGATTTGTATCCAGAGCTGGCAGAAAGGATGTGTATTAATAGGCTCACAAGCAGGACTATTGGTGAACGATTAACCTCAGAAAATTCTGCTTAAGCAGCTAACTAATGGATTGGCAGTGTCCTCGGATACTTCAGTTCTGCAATGAAACACCACTTGCAATGCAAACATTTGAAGTAAAAAAAACCCCAGAACTCTCATTTAAAAAGCAAGTTTGAAATTAATATACATCAAGTATGTTTAACCCTATGTAAGATATGGCTATCAGTATCCTGTGTCATAGCAATCTCCAGTATGACCTCATTTCAAAACACTTACGGCAAAGACTGGAAAGAAAAGAAGCCAAAGAAATAATTTGGCATTTACAATTAGTAATACAAGTGACACCTCTTCTTCCACTTATCCTTAGCCCTTCTTCTTTGTGACCATGCAAAGACAGGAATCAAATGCCAAGCAACCAAATGTGAGTACTCCATTCCGGCATTCCCCTGTTAGCACCCCACTCCTCAGGACAGCGCACCGGCAGCGGTGCTCATCACCACGACACTGACACAGCTACAGCAGCACACACAATAAGTACATACAATGCTAGTGCTAACTTTCAGACAGGTAGGTATCGAAGTGCTATTACATTTAATTAAAGCAACTTATATCGCAGATTTATATTTTAAAATGGCATAAAAGACCCACAGCTTTTTTTAAAGGATTGTTTAGAATTGCACTCAGAGAGAGCGTCCGCCACCCGCGAGAGGCTTGGGTTCTCGCTCCCCCCAGTGGTGAAAGAGGGGATTTATCCACTCATATTCCAATTGCTCGCTTTTCAGTAGGATTCCATTAAAAAGCCTGAAACATGTAATTCTGCACTTTCTCTCACATTTTAAAATATGGAGTACCACATATTAAAAGTACAAAGCTATAATTATTTTCCCCACGAAGACAAAAATAATTTCGTTCTCATTTAATTTTCATTATCTTGTTGAAGTATTCAATAAAGCATGTAATTGTATCAAATGTAACTATCCATTAATATAATCTGTAGTGCTTAATGCAACATATGACTACAACTACCTTTAGAGGCTTTACACTTTACAGTTTAAAAAAAACAACATTAATGGTCATGCTTTCTACTTGTTTTTTTAAAAATCATAAATGTGCTTCTAACTTTTTGAAATGTATTACAATAGCGGTGTTTACAGAAGACAGCTGTTTACACATCTGTAACTGAGTGATACTGATCAACAGTACAACTCCCTGCAATTTTCTAGCATGTGCATCCATGACTTCTGAAAACCACATGTGTATGAGGATGCACCCCCAGGAGGAGCAATACCTCATTCACCTCATTTTCTTGCTTGCACAGCAAGTGGGAAAAGCCCAAGCACCTCAGCCATGGAACGAGGACTGCTGTGCAAAGTCCCATAACACACTGGTAAGCCTTCACAGCTATTGATTTAGAGACAGGATTGGGAGACATGATAACCATTCCCACTGAAGCTTTCAAAACCAGTTTAGCCTAAAATAGGTATCACACAAGAAACTTTAATGAAAATGTTAACGTTTTGCAGAACAGCACTAGAGAAACTGTTAATCAATAAATTATTTCCTGAGGAAAACTACTCAGAGACTTTAATTACAGGTATCAAAAAAAGGCTAGTGAGGTAGCAGAACTACTGGAGAAAAGCAGCTAAAAAGCCCATCCATGAAATTCTACATTATCAAATGCATTACGGTGGTGTTCATTACAAAACTGACCTTGTGAAAATAAACTATATGCTCTTTTAATTGTAATATGTGCAGATCAGTGTGCAATCTAACCCTATTTGGCATAAAACAGCAAAGCTGGAAGACAAGCCAACTTATTGTACATTATTATCTGATAAACTTACCAATACTGTCAAATATTATCTAACAAAATTATGTCCAAAAGGAGCAAGACAAGCATCAAGAAGAAATGTAATATAAAATGAAAGACAGCATTACCTTTTCCTGAAATTACTTCTTTCTCGTGTCGCCATCTAAATCCAAACTGTAAAGATAAGAACCAAAATTGAGTTGTGGATGGTCAACATATTAAGCACTGTAAAGACTAATTTCAGATGACTGATGTCCTGCACATGGCTCATTCATTTAATTCTGGTCAGGAAAATTTCAGTTTTTCTCTTTTAATTAAAAATATCTCTCTGCCTCTGCTCACCAGAATGGTATTTTATTTATAAAAATACTTTAAATAAATATTTTTATTTTTACAGGAAGTCCTCCATGCTGAAAAACAATTACAAAAGCAAACATATTAACATTTCCAAGTGGAAGACAAGTTGACCTAGAAATCTAGATATAAAAACAAAAGAATAAAATGTATTTTATTTAATGACCAGGTGTCAAACAGATCTCATTTCTTAGCAAATAGGACACACTTTCAATCTGTTAAGCTACAAAACAAAGTACAGAGACAGCAAATAAGAAATTCTCTAGGAAAATAAGACAACAAAGGGAACATTTCCAGTCCAGTGCGTATCAAAGTAAAACCGAAATGCAGAACACCCTCCTGTGCTGCACTGCAAAGCTGACAATAGAACTGAACTATCTGACAATACAGACGGTCACTTATCAGCCTCAAAGTCTGCAGACAAGATCGCACTGAAGGTTCAAAGACAACCTTGACCTAGAAAATTCTTCTCTAGGGAAAATGTAAGGAGTAACAGACCCATCACAAACAAGAGCTGTCAGAACACTCTACCACTGCCTCTGCATAGTCTCACACCAGAGGTTCATATTGGCATTTCTGATTAAAAGGAAACACCAGTGAAGACCAAGCCAGGCTGGTCATCAGCAGGTGGAGTGGCCTGGAAGCAAGGAGGGTGAGTGGGTCTCCAGCTCTGGGTGTGAGAGCTCCTGTGAATCTCTAGGGATGAGAGCAGGGGAGTCCCAGCCACGTGCGTGCACCTGCATATCCATGGGTGTGAGTGAGTAAAAGAGTCTGTACCAGCTACTGGAATGCGCCTGTGGCCTTAGTGGTTCTGATGTTGTGGGGCTTCTTACTGTTGTCGTCTGAGCTTCGGTCTTTGAGAAGGTGGTTCTGCTCATTTTTCAGATTCTCAAAAGAGATGCTCCCATGAAACTGGTCCTTACCATTCTCCAGTCCTTTGCCAAACAGTGGTTTACTTCAAAAGAAAAGTTCCTGAAGAGATCTGAGCTATAATCTCTTTGCAGAGATCTTTGGAAAAATTATCTGACTAGAAAATTTTGGCTAGGAGCAGAACAATTACAGGTGTGAAAAGACAGATGAGCACATATGTGCAAGTCTCAACCTGTGCAATATATGTATTTTAAAAATCACAGAAAATTGACCTTCAACTTTACTTTGACACCAACTAGCACAATATAGAATCACAGAATCAAAGAACAGCCCGGGTTGGAAGGCACCTAAACAAACCACCAAGTTCAGCCTTCCATGGGCTCAGCCCAGATGAGATTATCTATCACCCTGTGCAATTGCATCTGAAAAACCTCCAGCGATGGGGATTCCACTGTGCCACTGGGGAGGTTGTTCCAGCAACTGAATGTTCTCACCATAAAAAGTTTCTTTCCTGTATCGAGGTGAAGCATGAACATGTAAAGCATCAACAACTATCATGCAAAAGGCTGACTAGCTGAGAAGCTTATTATTTACACTGCACCTCTCATAGTGCCAGCACTGCAAAACAGAAGGCATGGGGGGGCCTAAAGATATCCAACTTCCACTTTCTGGAAATGCAGAAAAAAAATTAAGGCAGGAAAAATCTGAAAGCACAGACTGCATTCCATCAGTGAGAATGGGAAGAGCAGCTTATTTAAGACTTCCAAGAAAAAAGCCTGCTTTGAAATCCTTCTGTACCAAACACGGGCATGGATAAATCAGTCATTGAGAAAAATCTCATCTTTTTTTCTATTTTTCTACGAAATTCTAAGAAAGGACTTTCATATGATCAGAATGTATTTGAGAGAAGAAAGCATAAATATTTTCAAACTGCGTGACACAGCAGTTACACTGACATGGCAATTCCAAAAATATAGGTAATGACTTCAGAGCATAAATGGGAACTGAGAGTGACCTCAAAGTTAGGACAGACACACTTGAAGTCTGACAGGGAAATACTGTTCACACAACACAACACAACACAAAAAAAAAAAAAAAAAAAAAAAAAAAAAAAAAAAAAGAATCTGGGGCAGAACAGTTTCCCACAAAAGACAGCAAACATATGGAAACTTGGCACACTAGTGAGAGAAACAAAATCTGTAAGCATGCTCAAGGGAAATCAGCTAGGGGGATGGAGCAGACATTGAGGGATATGAAATAGCTGTAGGAAAAGAAAATCCAATTTACTCAAAAAAAGGAGGGAAGGCATCTCCAGCATTTTAGTTTTTGTTAATTTTAATTAAATGTTTGCATTTTACTGCCCCAATTGTCTTTAGATGACTGTCATATTTTCTTTGTAATAGAGCTAAGCCCAGTCCTTCCAAATATTTACCAGTGAATACAATTTTCAATACTATAAATAGTCTAAAAGAACAACATAGGCTGGGTTACTGTGTGCTAGAAACACCATGATACATCTCAGTTCAGCACCAGCCTTTGGAAAATCACAATAGAAAATTCATGTATACTCTTTGACTAAGAAGTTAGTCAGACAGAAACTTGGAAAAAACAAAAGGCTGTTCCAGTTAAGAAGAAAACCTGGTGTTGGAATTGGGCTGTTTCTCTTAAGAAATTCTATTTATTTACAAGGCACATACAAATTCTGTTTCCACAAACAGAAAAGAACAACCAGCAAAAGATGTTGCTTTAGAATAGACTTTTCCAAAATCGTTTCTGCCAGCATTCAAGTACAAAACTCCTTTTAGACTTTTTTTTCCACAGAAACATTCCATGGGTTTTTAGGCTTCATCTACTGCTCCTCTCCAAGCAACCTCTCTAGCCTTCTTTCTTTAACCCCTTTGCATTTTCTGCCTTTCACACACAATGCACCTCTTCATAAAACATCATCTGACAGAAACATTCCTATTCCCACAGAAGCACATTTTTGAGGCAGCGACAATGCTTGGATTCAAAGTGCTGCTGCTTATTAAGTGACTTGACAAATTCTCACAACTCCCTTTCTGTGGAAGGGGTACTAACATGCTGCTTTTACAATGTATCCACAATCATAAGGCAATTTTTAAAGAGGCTATACTTCATAAACCAAGATGATTCACACTAATGAAAGATACCTTATTCTCTTTGTATCTGCTGAGATCTGCTATACAGTATTCTTTGAACAACTTATCATAATACTTCTTTGCAAGCCTCTTCTCCCTAAAAAAAACAGGTATTTTATTAAATATAGCAGACAACATAATTCACTTTACATTTTAATGACATTAGCAAGACAAAGACATGTTGTTTCATTGAAAGAACACAAGTTGTAGACCTAGAAATGCTACAGCTACACACTCATTAAACTAAGGAGCAGTTTCCTTAGAACTGGAAAAGTAAATATAAATTCACAGTACGTATTAAGCTGTATTTTTTCAAACTCTGCTTTCTTCAGAGTTTTTAAACAGTCATTTGGATCTCAGAGAATGCACTATTATTCGTTAGCTCTTTCTGCCATCAATTCATGTTGGCACTGGAGCAATATTACAGTATGAAAGACCTTCTAATGGGCTTTCATTTTCAAAAGTAACAAAGATTCAAGAATGACCACCAAGTATGTACAGTAATTCTTAATTAGTAGGGAAAATCACAAATTTAGTACAAGTGATCTAAAAATAACATATTCTATAATAGTTTCAGGTACCAATTCATGTCTGCTTCATCTTCTTCATTCCACAGGAATCTATGGTTTTCTCTAATAACATCAAGATCCGTCTTGTCATTTGCTCTATAAAAGAACACACCTTTTTTTAGTACAATATAACATTAAAATGAAAACCCATCAAATAATAATTTGGTAAGCATCAATATTTTACAGTTCTGATCTCCACCTCACAGCATAAAGGAATACATTGCTATGAAATAAAACTATCAAAAATGTATTCCCTGGCATACCCGTTCCCAAATAAAAAAACCCATGGTGGAAAATGGCCACTGAAATTGTGGACGACTTGATCCTGTCTGAAAACACTTCTTATACTCTTTATTGAAGACAGTTAAAAGGCAGTTATAGACAGCTCTAAAGAAGTTATCATTATTCTGGACAACGGATAGCAATTCTGCACATTTCAGAAGTTTTTCAGACTGTTATTTTGAAGGTACTGACAGATATTTCTCAATGTACCCTCCATTAACGATCACCTGTCATCTTTCCTTTTGCATAACAAAACAAGAATAATTCCGCTCCTGGTAACTTCTTATCTAAAAATATGAAAACAAAATGAAACAAGGCAGTTTTGTGTTTGAGAATTTCCAATTACTGTAGGTACCATTTGTGACCAAAATAATTAGTAATTTGATACACAGTTACATCCATCTCTGCCCCAGAGCTGTAATATGTATTTAACAGCTTTACATAACAGGGGAGCTTTGGGGTCAGGAGGGGAAAGTTTGCTAATGGTTCTCACCCAGATCGTCGGAAATCCTCTATTTTGCCGCCATAGTATAAAATGTAGTCATGCACAAACTTTTTATGTCTTTCATACTGAATAAAACAATTAAGGATTGTTTCAGAACTTATTTCCTTTTACCATAGTTTAGAACTAAAAAAAAAACCCAACCAAAATCTTTTCATATACTTAAGAGAAAGATTTTTCTTCTCACAAACATTTCAGTTAAAAAAAAAGGAACGGAATTAATCAGCAACTTTTACTTAATAACATCTCACGGAAGCTAATGTCCAAACACAGGAATTCAAGGCAATTTCATCTTTAAAACCCCATTCATCATTTATAAAAAAGTGTCTTCCTCTATCAAAGATGCTCTCTATGCATATACACAGAAACTTGGTTCATTTTTTCACCTGTGATTTAGACAACAGCATCTTTGTACTGCAATTTTGGTTTAAAACAGGTTTGTATTTTTCTATTATAAAAACAGTCTGGCTACTAAAATTGAATAATTTATTACATTTTTACTATCAACATACAAATAAGTTTTATGCTTTAGTTTTGAAATGAAAATCACAGAAAAATATATAATGCTTCTTAGAACACTTTGGCCTCAGAAACATAGTTTGAAACACATTTTGTAGCATAATTTGAGCAAAATATGTAATTACTTATTCAGAAAATAAGCATCTTCACAAATACAAACTTTATATACGGCTTCTTGAAAACGTTTTCAATTAACTTTGATCTCAAGAAGCTCCTCTGAAAAATGACTCCGTATCTGGTGCTGCACTGTCACCTGCTGTGATAACTGAGAATTCGCAGTATTTTACCATAACGGATAACCTGTGCCTCATCTTCAAACTTGAAAATTGAAACAGAAGGATACAGCATCCATCGCTATCAAGTGAAATCTTCTTTTTCTTGCTTCTTCCCTGTTAATAATAAACATGTTTCAGTGAAAACTATCTTTCCATTAAGAGGAAAATGTCTCACAAAAGCAATATATAAAAGATACCTATCACATTCTTCAGCTGCAAATTGTCTGTGAACCACATGGCCTTGTTTTGCCTTTTGGAAAGGCTTTATCAAAAGGGCATCTTCCTCTGTTCTAAAGGTAGGTGGGAAAAAGGAAGAAAAGTTAGTCAAGAACTTTTCATAAGCAATAAAATTTCCATATGCCAAACCTTGCGCTATCTTGAGTAACAAAAACTGTTATATTGCTATTTTCTACAAGAATAAAATGAAACTTCAGAACCAACGTCAGCTTGGACTTCACCTCACTTGCAGAACAAAATCAGAAAAGCATTTGCTTCCACTTGGCATTTAAAGGCAATAGCTTAAAACAGCAATTTGCAATTTTTGTTTTTATCAATATTATCACTGTAGAACCACAATGGAGAAACCTGGAAGATTCCTCAGTTTCACTCTGACATTTAAAGTCCTTTACAAATCTCAGCTACAAAGTAGGAACAGGAAGGACAGTGCATTCACTGAATGCAAGTGACTGGCAGTAACCCTATTCCACCCTTTCATGCCAATGTCTCACCACCTCATTAAACAGCTCTGCCTCTTGAAGTGCAGTCACAAGAATCACAAATTTAAAAGTCAATTACCATGTAGTGAACCATACTTGGCAGTAGGCAGCTAAAATTACTTTTAGAGTTCAACGAAGTAATAAAAAGTTCAAGATATAAATTTTAGCTTGTAAAAGGTATATTTAGTTAATTTCATTCAGGAACTGAGGTGAAGAAAAGATTTTTTCCATAATTATCAGTGGGCAGAAAGAATGGAAATCAGAAACCTGAAGAAAGTAAGCCAGGGAACTTGTTTCTAGCTATGGAATATAGGACTCTAGAAACTAAAGGCATCATTCACTCAAAAGGATCTGTAAACACAAAACTCCCATAAGGAGGCTCTATAAAACAGCAATTTGGGGAGAATTTAAGATTACTATTTTCCTCAAAGTGAAAATAAATACCATGATAGAGCAAGAAAAGGAACCCACGTAAGAGCCCTACTGGGAATCAGCAGTGGTGTGCCAGAACAAGGATAATGACGGTATTTTTGAAAGGCTCCTGATGGTTAGTTAATATTCTACCTAGAAACTGGAATGGTAGAATGCACAATGCCATTTAAAGAAAATGAAATCTGAACAAAACCAGTCACTATTTTAATGGAGAACAGTGTTATTTATAAAATAAATGAAATGGCACAATGCCTGCTATTCTTTCAAAGATTAAAACATGTTGGGTTTTTTTCCCAGAATGCAATCAGACACTACAAAACCCATTCTTTCAATTCTTCTATAAAGGAAAAATATGCAAGAGTCCTCGGAAAGTTTCCAGAAAGTCTTCTTAAATGAAGTCCAACGGAAGAGCAAGGGAGAGACAGGAAAAAGTAAGAAAAGTATATGCAAAATGTAGGCCAATGGTTCACTATGGTGCAAGAGGTCAAGAAACTACAGTACAAAAGCAAAATAAATACATAAATTAATAAAAATTTTTACAATACAAGATCAGACTACAAAATTCCAGGTCACTAACTGTGCAAACCACTGGAAGTATTGGCCAAGGTCATCTCAAATAAGAGATGTGCAGGTACATTTCAAGGATTGATCACAACATAATTTACCAGTTTCCAGGTCTCTTCACAAATTAAATAATAAAGAAGTAACAGCAGTTCTTCACTTTATATCTCTATGTGTTTTGTATCTAAAAAGCCTGCTACCACTCGGCTGTTTTTGCCTTGCTCTCCTAGCAGTTCCATTTGTCCTGATGGATCACAGGGATGTGAACAGTGCTGCCAAAACCCAGCAGTGGATACTAATGCTTGGAAAAACAAAACACACTGCTCCAAGAACTGAGGGGCAAATATACACCAGATGGAGATGGCAGAACAGATCTTAATCAGCTGGCCCTAGGAGATGACAAGCTTTGGCAAGCTTGAGATGAGAAGATGCAGAAATCAAAGTGATTGATTTTTTCAAAAACCATTTCAACACCAGACCTTACATACAAAAGCATCATCTTCTATGCACACTAAGAGACCACTTGTACAAAATACATAATGCAAAGTGTTAATTCTGTACTACATTACCTTTTAGTCTTTTGCAGAGACTTCTCTCCACTCTCCTCATCACTAAAATCAGAATCATAGCCTCCATGGCCATGTGCCTGAAAATAATAGACCAGTCAATATATCTGCTAATGTAATATGGATATGGCATAATTACAAATCAGTACTGTCCATCATGCATCAATAAAAGAGAGAAAGAGAGCAAGCGAACAAGTGCAAATTCTCACATACCTAAGCCAAACAAAATTCCACAGACAATGCAGAGTATATTCCAAATAATACAGGGCAAGAAAAGATCACTTTATAGAATAGATCACTTTATAAATAATTTATATGCATATGTCCTCATATTTAATCTTCACAAAGATGCAGAAAACTAAAAGTATGATAAATACCTTGGGTTTTTATTTTCTAAACAATGTTCCTTATGTAAGAGAAAGGTGAACATTTTTCCCAGGAGCTAGTCTTTCAAGGGACTGGAGGACAGCAAGCGAGTGCCCACATTATAAACAAAGAAAAATGGGAATAAAAGTTTCTTGGGCTGTGATACAACATTTTAGATCATTAGATCTTACACTGGCAGCTGGAAATCTGATTGAAACAATAACTAAAATACAAAACAAAAATATGTCTGTAAAAATGTATCGCCTCATCAGCACAACACTCCTACAAGAAAATGAAATCTTTTCCACACACTTTGGGACTACAACGTCAAATTAATGCATATAAGAAAACCAAAATATCCATATTGTAATGTTTTCCAACGAAGCAGCGACTGATGCCCAGAGCTATCACCTCCATTTTTCACGGCACAGTTCCATGTTCAATTGCTTCAGGAGAAGCAACGGCTTAAGTAGATCCCATCTCCCCTCCCTCACTCCTACTCTGGTACCTTCCTGCCAGGTGTTCAGTTACAGTTGTGAAAATACACATGAACCAAATAAAAAAATCAGCCAAGTTACAACAGAACCTATGCAAAAAAAGATTATTTTAGCTCAGATCTGTTTCCTTACAGTTCATCCTGAGCCCCCACAATATACACCAGCCAGCAGTGAGAGAGCAGCCAGAGCTGGGAACTCTGTAAACCAGCACCGGCTCTAAACAAGCTTTTACACAACTGAGGTAAAAGCAGGAAGGATGGTTATTAATTCATCTGCATGTGGAAAGGTTCAATACACAACACCTAAGTATCTGGGTAAGTGAGACTGTGGAAGAAAAGACAATGGGTTAGAAAACAAGCGCTTTGATTCAGCTGATTCTTACATTACCTACAATCACACTCCTCCTCAGCCAAAAAGCTGAGAAAAACAAAAGCTAAAAAAAGACACAACTCCTCAGGATGATTTTAATGAGGTGCCTTCTCTTGATGCAAATGCCTCACAGAAATGCCATGCTGAAGAGTCAGCTGTATCCTCTACTGACACCAACAACTGTTTTGTATCGTGCACAGTACGTAAAACACTATATTCTCAGACTAGCAGTGAAGGACTGCTTTTAAGATTTAAAAAAATTATTTTATTACTATTATTATTGTTGTTGTTGTTAATTAGATATTAATTATTATAAATATTAATGTGATTGTTACTAATTATTATATTACTTATAATTATTAATATTAATAGTAAACAAATACTGTAATGTTCCTCCCACTCTTCTGGATGCTCCTGAAGAACACATACCTCTCCTATACATATATATTTGAATAAAAGCAAATCAGAACTTTGTTCTGAACTGTTTTCTATTTCCCAAGAGATATAAAAATTGTCCATTACCTAACAAAACAGAAACAAACAAAAAACCAAACAATCCCCAAAACAAAACAAACAAACAAAACCCCAAACCATCAAGTGCAGCAGATGTCTGCTGTTAATGGTTCTCATGCACTGGCAGAAAAGCAGCAAGGATGCAGTCTCATAGCTAGGTGGTTCTAGTAGCCAGCCTGTCACCACCTTGGTTAATGAACCTTATGTGGTCTTTAGAAAAATCTGAACAGTCTATAAGTATGCAGCAAATATACTTGGTCTCTAAATTTAAAAAATATCATGCTAATTTGGGAATGTTTTAAATGGCATTAGTAATGCTTCCCAAAAGAACACTGAGAGCTTCCTTCACACTCGCAAGGGAAGGAGGTCCCAGACAACACCATGAGCATGAAAGCATTAGACAGATGAAGTACTCAGACAAGAAGCGGAAAGCTCAAATGAAAGGAGATTTTCACAAAGCAGTTGTCCTTGGATGATGTACCCCACGAAAAAAGTAGACATCCTCAGTAACCTGCTCTAAAGTGATTCAAATAAAAAGAAAAAAAGATGCAAGAAAAACTGCTCCAACAGTCATACTCTAGGGCTCTCAGAAGTTGATGACTGCCTCTTCTAAAGCTGACTGTGAATATAAGGGCAGGTATGGCTAAGGACTAGGCTGCTCTTCCAATAGGAGAGCTCTTCACAGCTTCAGACATTCCTCTGAATAACTACAATACCTCAAAGATAAATTCACAGTGAAAAAGAATACAGCCCATGACTGATGTCCTGACACTTCTAGATCACTCCTCCATTGAAGGCAACAGCAGGACAGACAGGTACTGCATTGGTGCTGGGTTTCACATCAGCAGCTCCAGCAGTGCTGGACCACACTCGTGGAGACTGGGACTGAATGATTTCCAACCCAACACCTTAGGATGATACTGAGATGACCTGACTTTTGGTAAAACATGCCTAGTTCATTTCATGAACTCCATCAAAGAATCTCATCCATAAATGAATCCTGCCATTTTGGAAGGACAATGTGAACAGATAACTACTTAACATGACAGATTTCTCCCCTTCTGCATACACACACAAAAAAGCCAGAGAACAATCCCAAATAAGGAAAACATGTTTAAAATTTAACTGCAGCAAAAGAAGAGCAGACACCAAAAATTTGTGCCCAGCCTAGCAGATGTCAACATGGACATGCATACCCATCAACAAAATTTAAAATAGCTACTTTCACTATTTAACAAACCCTTAAATTTTGCTTTGATGGAATTTGTCAGACTCACAATGCTTCTAGCAAATTACTAATACAAATACCAAGTGTTCTATCAAAACATGAACCTGAAAGCTATGTAACTTAAATCGTTCAGTGTATTTTGCTGTTGCACCAACTTTGAATATTTTATTCCCAAACAACAAAACAAACTGAAACCACAAAATTAAAACAAGCACAAATATGCTCTGGGGTACATTTAGCTCACATTTAAGTAATTCAAACATCTTGGATTATTTAATAGTGAAACAAGAAGAGACAGAACAGAGTCCACTTAACTTTGGGCTCCTGAAACCCATACAAAACACAATAAATGTATTAAGGTTTTATGCAACTGATGTCAGACTGAGATACCAGGTCTTGATGTCAGTACATGACACTCCAAACTGCCCACCACTGCATTTACAGCAACCAGAGAAGGCACCTCCTTTAAGCCTCTCTATTGGGTAAAACACACACCGGTTGAAATGGACATGTCGCAGTTCATGTGGACTCCTGACCACAACATGTGGCTGAACACAAAACGACAGTCAAAAAGAAGGAAAAAAGGCAAAACGATCCTATAAAATATTCCCAACATGTGGCTCCTGACCTCGGGCCTAGTTTTGGCGCTGCCCTCACACGCACCGCTCCCATCCTTCCCTTTATCTGCCCAGCACGCAGGTCTGCGGCCGTGTCTGCTCACAGCCCAGACGTGGCCCAGAACAGACCCGAGTGTTCGTTTTAGTACAGACTATTTCGGGAGTGTCTGAAGGAAGCACAGGATCTGTAAGAGGGCTTGAGGAGCCATCCTGGATGGATAAAGGAAGCTGTGTAGAAAGTCAGAATGCTTCACTGCAACATGCTCTTTCCCACCTCGATGTTGTCTATGAAGCTTTGCCACCCCCACTTGGGGTAAAAAACCTGAGAGTAAGTACAACTAGCTGCAAACCTATTCTTCCTTGTAAAACCAACTGCAAGGAGAGCCTGCACATACTGTATAGTGAACGGCCCTAACAAAGAGAAAAAGCACTCACAAGATACTACCCCTTTATTATAGCTATGAAAGAAAAAGTAGGGGTAAAAGGTAGGCAACAGCAGACCACGACATCGAGGATTAGAGTTTTGTGGAGCTGCAGGGAGAAAAATCACAGTGAACACGGTCCGCGTGGCTCGGATGCAGCTTCTGAAGCCGGTCTTTCTCACTTGCTTTCCCGCAAGTGGCCCAGCGCCGTCCCGGCCTGCCTGACCCGTTCTCCGCCGCCAGAGCGGGGCACAGGCAGCCAGCTCGCCCGCAGCCCGGGAAGGCGGCTCGGCCCTTCCCGGCACGGCCGCGCCCCTCCGCCTGCCCCGGCCCCGCCGCCATGGAGGCCGCGGCCTCCACCGGCCCTGTCCCCGCCCGTCTCTGCCGGGCCCCCTCCGTCCCTCCGTCCCTCCCTCCGCCGCGGGCGGGCGGCGCGGGGCAGCGGGGCGCGGGGGAGGGCGAGGGCGAGCCGGCACGGGAGGGGAGGGGACGGGAAAGCCGCTCATCATGTTTAGGGGCGAGGGGACTCTCCCTGCCCGGGAACCCGGTGAGCGGCCCCGGCTGCCGCGGTCTCCGCCTCGGGGAAGGTAGGACTCTGCCGCAGGGGCTCAGAGGGGCCTCGGTGTGCCCCTCTGCTTCCCGGCCCGGGTCGCCCCCGCACCATCTCCGGCGCTTTCAGGCAGGGCAGTCCCTGTTGTGGGGGCACGGGCTTAGACCCCGCTGCGGGTGTCGGGGCCCGGCGGAAAGGGTCCCTCGGGAGGGATCGGGGACGCGGGGGTCGTCGTTCTGGAGGGGACCTCTCGCGGAGAAGGGGACCCCGCAGGGAGGGAGGCCCCGGCAAGCGCTCTGCGGTCGGCAGCAGCTGCCAGGCGTGCCCGGGAGGTGCGCGCTGCTCTCGGCGCAGCACAGACCGCGATCGCAGCCTCGGCACGGCGATCTGTAACGCTGATTTGTGCCTGTGCCAGCGGCTTCTCTTCTCAGTCGCATCTCGCAATTAGAAGCACGAAAGGCAGTATGTGACTCAGTTTCCCTGTGAGGACCGACGACAACTGGGCGATAAGAGTTTGGGAGCCTGTGGGTTGCATCATAAAAAGGAGCTTTATAAACCAAAAGTGTTTTCTGATAAAGTAGCAGGGAAGCACCAATCTTCGGCGTTAAGTCATCAGATACAGCAATTAGCTGTCAAGGAATTGATAGTTTCCCATCAAACATAACCTGAACTGCTGAGGCCTGAAATCCATCACAGGTACTTTCTTCTGGACTGTGTTAGAGTTTCCAGTTGTGTTATTGATTCCTGGATAGTTAAACTACAGAAACACTGTCAACTATGGCCTGTGATTGCCTTATTGCAGAAAAGCAACTAGCTACGACTTATATTTTACAACTTGCATATTGCAAGGACAGCAGCAGTATTTAAATTTTTAATATTTCCCTGTATTAAGTGTATCTCCTTACCTGGGTTACCAAATCTGTGTTTTCAGAATTATTTTCTCTCCTGACCTATTGTTTGTGTTACTCATTATGTCATTATTGCTGTGAAGGGATGTAAAAATGATGCTAAAGTGTCCCGTGGAAAGGAACTGAGTGGCACTGTGCTTATTTGAGTGCATGCTGAAGTCCTACTGAATGCGGCCCATTTCCTCTAAAGGGCAGAGACTCTGTTGCAAAAATGGAATTATCCTAATTAATAATTTAAATATATCAAAATAAATAATGTATACCCTCAAAGCTGTAATAGCAGGCATCTTTTTATTGTTCCTGCCTTATGGTAATGACAGACTGCTTTAGTGTGAATGAATCCTGGCTTGATTCTGGAAACTGGGCCAAGATATCATTGATTATGCACTTTGAAGAAGAGTGGGAAAGGTAGAGGAAAGATTTACAATTCTTGAATCTCTTGGCATTGTGTTGTGGCCACAAAAGCCTGCATATAGGAAAAAAACCAGTTTCTGGGACAGGAAAATTCTGCAGTGAGTCCAACTATAGCAACTGCTGTAGATGGTGAAGTTATTTTATAAACAGGTTTTCTGAGAATAGCAGCTAGATAGTTTCATCTTGCTATGCTATGCTTTTCTGATGTGTGACTGTGTTGCTTTAGAACATCACCTGACTGCTTTTTATATGTGGGCTACAGTAAGCTACATGTGGGGAATGGGTTCAGAAATGGCCTCCTAAATAAACTGAAAGTTGAAACTGAACGTGCCCTTAGCCCTTGGTATATGCATTATACATTGCTCCAATGGGAGCATCTCCATAGTTTAATTCTAGGAACAGTATGTTTTGACACTAAAAAGGCACTTCTCTCATATGAGTCCCACAGGACTGGAAGATACAGGAAAAAGATCAGATGAGATGGGCATAACTCTTTATAGGGCAGGAGGTGCTACCATTTTAAATTGGATTTCAATGACTGTACAGCCAAGCTTTAGGAGAACAGCTTTCCTTTACAAGTAAGTCAGTCTATGGTTAGCTGCCACTGAAGGGAGCATTCCTCTTCAGCTGGCCCCAGTGCACATCTGACCACTCTTGCTGAACTGCAGAATTTAATTTTCTGCCAGCCTAGCTCCTGTGATTATCCTGCTGTGGTGTCTGATGAGTAAATCTGGTGAGGCAAAAAAATGTTAGGGATGGAGGGATGGGACAGGAGGGAAGTGGGAGGTGAGAAACACGGGCTGCCCTTTCAGCAGCAGCTCTCTTTTAGATCAGGTCAGCAGTAATGGGAAACAATAGTCTTAAATTACAGTAGCCCTGAACTTTGTGGTCCACAATGGAGAAAACATCACTGTAGCTTTGACTTTAGTTCTACCCTAAATCTAGAATGGGCTAAGTATGTGTACCTGGTGTATCCAAAAAGCTTAAGTCAGACATGGTACGTACATCACAGAGATGCAGAATTCAAAGTATTATACCTGGCATACTTATTGAGCTGTTCCTAAAAGGTTATAGTATAGGAGATTTCAGAGCTTAAATACCTTAGTCTATTAACCTCTTAGGTATAAAGGGGTTTTTCCTTCTATCTAAGAAAAATCTTCTTTGTTGCTACTTGAGATAATATCTTGATGCCCTGCACTAGTTTGTACAGAAGGCAAGAACTGATCATCATTTGAATACCGTCTTTAAATACTGGAAGACAGTATCCCACAGTCTTCCCTTTTCACAGCCTAAGAATGTACTTTAACCTTTCTATATAGGTTGCATTCCAGAGAAGCCTTATATTTTATTGCTCTTTGTCAGACTCAGATTTCTCTATGTATTTTTAAGAAATACTAAGCATAGCTGTTTAGTCCTTAACAGTATTTAGCCAGGAAGAAACACATCAGCCTTCCTGCAGAAGATGATTGCCTTCTAAGATCTTCTGGTAAAGTTGTTTAAATTTAACAGCCTCTGATCTGTTGAATCAAAATCAGTTTGGTTAGCCAATTAAAAAATTATTTGAAGTTTTAATGAAGCAAATCAGAAGGCTTTGCCAGCAGGCCCAAAGAGGCAGCTACCACTGGTATGGAGAGCAAGGGCAAGGCAGTCACTGACAACCACATCCATTGTGAGCTGTTAGCTGGGGACTACATTTGAGTTTGATTATGAGACAGTAATGTGGAACCATCAAGAATGCTAGTAAAATTGAGATTTGTCCAGTCTAATCTTCCCTTTCTCCATTAAGACAGTTACTTTGTTGACAAATGGGGAAAATAAACTTTCTAATGTTGTTTGATATTGGCACCTTTTATCTCCTACATGTCTATGAAGTAAGTTGCCAAATAATTTATTTTTGCATCTTCGTTGTACGAACAGTACTTTGGCATCTGTCATGTTTGTCTCCTCCTGTTTGAAGCCCCCTAGTAATTTGTAGAAAAAGCAAGTAAAGCTAAAAATGGATGTTTACATATGCCAGTAACATCACATTCAGTAACTGTAGCTCTTTTTCATTTAGATGTACCCGTGTACCATTTCAGAGATGCACTGAGCCTCCCAACAAGCCCTGAGGAAGGTATACACTGCAGTCAGGCAGCTGATTCCCAAGCTTAAGGCATCCTGACAGTCAGGGAAAACCAGTGGGGCTATACAAGAGGGGCAGTGGGTCATGCTCACCAGTTCCCATCTTAGGTACTGGTCACTCCAAACTAATCATTAAAGACTAATGATATTCTTTAATCATCTGGAGGCAATGTGGCAATAGCAGGCTGTTGCAGGGCATATCTGTTTTGTCAAATTCAATAAATGGTGTGTTCCACATTTTTTGTCATACAGGGAATATCAAACGTGAAGCTTAACTAGCCACTAGATGTCAATGTTGCTGTGGTAAAAGGCAAATGCAGTTTTATTTGTTTGGCTGATAAAGTAATTTATTTAAGAAAACAACTTCTGTATTTAAAGATATTTCCAGTATAGAGTCAGTTGCAAAAAATGACCATAGACAAGCCCATGCTGTGTCCATTATTTCAAGAGCAGCTGTGTAGTTTTGTGTTTTTTTGAAGTTGCAATTACCATTTCAGTGCGTAATCATTGTTAGAAAAGTGCCTTTGAAAAAATAGCATCTGATTGATTATCAGTTTCCTTCCTTGTTCCAAAATCCCAGACCTTTGTATAAGTAGCCACAATCATTGTATTGCATTTCACTTGTTAAAAAGATAAAATAGAGCTAATAATATGGTATCTAATCCTATTATAAGAGTATTGAATTTTCTAAATTCCAGTTATCTGTGGACATTTTCCTCTTAATTATTCCTGTTTAAGACCATTGGATATTAATGTCAGGTACATTGTGTGGAGACAGAATTTCTAGAACATGAAGACTTCCAATATTACAAGCAATTTGGAAAACAGTTCTTTTGAAAATTTGTGTATCTAAAGGCATATCTGACAGATGACGGCATTTCAGAAGGACATATGAGGTAGAATTTGACCCATGGACCTTTGTTATTCCTGGCTCCTCTGCTTCTAGGGTGAACAAATCACTGCCAGTCTCCATAACTACTTACTGCCTAGTGCACTGAAGGTGCTGGTTCTATTGTCTGTCTACAGAGCATTTATTTTGAGACCAAAGTTTGGAAATTAGTTTAATAAACAGTAAGGGAAAGCTCAAGAAGACAACTGTGCACTTCTCAACTTCCAGATTAAGCTTGTTCTGCTGTTAGGATAAAAACAAATATCAAAGGCTCTTACTAAAAATAAAGTTGAAACTTTCTGTTGATCTGAAAATCTCCCAAGAAGCCAAAGATGAGGGAATTGCACCCTTATTCTCAGCTGATCAATTCAGTAAACAGAATCCCAGTTTAGGCCACGGAGTTAGAAAATACAGCCTAACCTGATTTATTCCCTTAGCTCCGCCTCCTATGATGCAGATGAGGCCTCTCAACTTCACACACAATTCACAAGGGTTTTTTATCACTGTTGATAGAAGAGCAGCCTTAGTCTTCATTATCATGGACTGAAGTAGTTTAAGTCATGCTCAACAGTTTATTTGATGGTAGCATTAGTTCCACTCCTAACATGCTAAAGAATCACAGATACACTGTAGAAGAACTGTAACTGTGTTAATTCCTAACATTTTAGTTTTCTTGTCTATGACTACAGTTATGTAAGAACCTTATAATAATATCTGGAAGACCAGATTGCTCATTCATTCATTTTGTTACAATTAAGGGAACACTGAAAGCATCAACCTTGATCCTAAAACTTCTGTGTACTTCAAAAAATATCATTAAATCAAAGTTTTCTGCAAGCCCTTGTTAAGATGTATAGCGTAAATAGTAACAGTGTGACCCTGTAAAGACTAACTGATTCAGTTATGGAGGGAATAAATCAAGACTTTCATTAAAAAATTCTTAGAATCAACTCCCTATAGTATCTCTAAAGTTTGGACTTATTTTTGCAAAGTGTACAGAATTTTACTAAATAACTCTCCTAGAGATATATTATGTGGACTCCTGTCTAGTGTCCTTTAATTGTCACTGCTAGCTCCACATTTGTTGTGTGGCAGGTGATTTTGGTCTCCAGAGCTTACTCTGGCAGCTCTGCTCAGAACAAAGCTCACTACAAGATTACACATGCTTGTAGGCATGCATAAACAAAAGTTGTGACTTCAGCCTATTAGGAATTTAATTAAAAAGTAATTACCAATATGTAAAAAATACTACTTCTGAGATTTATCAGCCTGCATTTAAGTAAGTGGAATACAGAAACTAACTCCTCCACCATGTTCCAGTTTTCATTTGAGGAGATTTTAGAAGTTCATTATGCTTAAATTCCCTGAAGTATGAACTATTTCCTAAGAGAGCAAAGAATGCCTAATCTTACTTTTATGGCTAGACCTGCTATGGTGGAAAGTGACTGATGGCATTCAAATGCATAAATACAAGAGAAAGGCAAATTTGTTTTTCCAGTTTCATGTCAGAGTTATTATATAAGATGAAAAAATCACAGAAAATAATAAGCAAGAGAAGGATAATTCATTAATGTGGAAATAAATAAAATATCTGACAAACAAGCAATGTACTTATTTTCGTTAAATTACATTGTTTCCCACTGGATTTTTTTGGTGAGGGAAAAAAGAATACATGAGCAAAGTTACAGTCCACTGCATTTTTAAACCATAGTGGAAAAGATATGCATTCTCTCTTTTCCTGACATGCATTTTTGTGTGTAATATCTACCATGTATGTATATTCATAATATTCACTTATGAGAATTGAGGAAAGGTAGAAATTATTGACAGGGAATGTTTGGAATCTAAAGTCTTCAGTATAAAAAGGTGACAGACAAGTCACTGTCATCTGAATCGTGG
The DNA here is from genome assembly GCA_013400735.1 of Pomatostomus ruficeps. Taxonomy (NCBI): domain Eukaryota; kingdom Metazoa; phylum Chordata; class Aves; order Passeriformes; family Timaliidae; genus Pomatostomus; species Pomatostomus ruficeps. The sequence goes on along the minus strand of VYZT01024083.1, from coordinate 78,412 downwards.
AAGCAGTTAAGCACTGTTTGTGTACCCAGCATTTTACATAACCTGGAAAAGAAAGGTGCCTCCAAGTTTGAGTCTTAAGATCTAATGTAATAGAGATGTACAGTCTCATTCCTGCAAACATGTTCCAGAAAACACCTGATTTTTAAAGATGTATTTCATCTTAACTTAGAAGTTGAAATCTTAACTCAGGAATCCAGAAGGCCAGTCCTGAAAACTGTACTGTGCAGCTGGTAAGATGAGTTCATCAGTGTTTCCCACTGGTTGTCCTAAAGCAAAGAAAATATGTCAGAGATTATTTGCAATATACAGTGCTGCAGTCAATTGTTTGGAATCTCACAGTCAGATTTTAAAAAACTAAGGTATAAGAGCATAATATGATGTAATGATGACAGAATCGACCCTCACTTCATTTTATTATTTCAGTGGGATTACAGAGGAAAGTAGTACAGTAGCTGCATGTAGACACTGTTAGTATCTAGGTTGAAGTGATCAATAACTGATCCTTCAGTGAAAACTGAAGGGTACAGGAATATAAAAAAGCTGCTCTGAGCACTGAAGTAGGATGAATCAGTTAAAAATTCCTATTTCACAGTTTTTAATGAACGTGCTTATAGAGTACTGCTGTGAGACCTCATGTAATTAATAATACCATGAGCCATTCTACTAAAACTGACCTTTTATTAGTAAAAGTATACTACTGATTGCCAGAGTTTGGAAATAATAGGGATTGTATTTCAAATTAAATACAACTTTATGTTATTTAATCACCAATATCATTAAGACATGAAGTACTGAAATGCTATCAACCTTTCTATTGAAAGTATTTCCAGGACACTATTCATTCCATGGCACCTAAGTGAAATGGGAGAGATAACTATCCTAAATGGCAACCATTAGTCTAACTTAGTTACAAATATCAAGTTATGATATTTATAGCCAGCAACACTGAGCTCTGCAATATCCACAGCTCTAGAAGTAAAAATGGCAGACTCATAAAACCACAGAGGAAAGTATCTACAGCAAGTAAAAAGAAATATTCCAGCTTGTACCCTGGGGGAGATCCTGCTACTTGATGAAACCACATTCAATTTGCAAGTAATAAGTAAAAACGTTAACAGTTACATATCTCAATGACTGCCTTTCTTGAATGGAAATAAAACATACTGGAATGGAAATAAAACGCATGGAAGATAAGGGTCAGGATTGAAGTGGGATTTGAGTGAAAAAACATTTACTTTAGCATTTCATGAAATATTCTCTCAAGTTTGCATTACACTAGCCTTAAATATACTGCTCATAAAAGATGGATTGTGTTATTTAGATTTATATTAGGATCTGTTTAATATATTTTATCAATCTTGGTTTAGTAAATCCATGCCACGCTTTCCCTGTAAAACTTTAATTTGAACCTCAGCCTTAACAGAGTCAGTATTTGGCAGGTTTCTATGATATGAGTCTGTTAACAAAAGGAAAATACTATTCTGACTACCTCATTTATCTTAGATACGGTCATAATCCAGCCACCAGTGTTATGAACTAGAAAAAGTAAGAAGACTACTGAAGCATTTTGATATTTTCTTACTTGAAGACATCAGTGCCCGCAGAAAAATATGCCCATACAACAGAATGTTAAATTGTTCTCCTAGTTAAAAAGAAGCTAATGTGCTATTAATATATGAAGGTAGTGTTGTACTATGATTTAACACTACAGGATGAAAAAGCCTTAAACTTATGATGACATCCATGATTTGTATTGATTTGCAGTTCAGTGCAGCCTTAAGAACAACACAGATACCCCACCCTTGGAGCCTAAGAGTCTTTATGAAAGGGCATCACAGCCCTGGTCACAGATGCCCATCAGCTGCATCCGCATGGAGCCTCGGCAGAGAGGGATTTAGCTGTCTTTGGAACATCATCCATTCGGAATCTATAGCAACCTTCCTCTAATATGCGAAGCTATTTTTAGCATCAGGGCAGCCTTGAAAACAGCAGGTAAAGCATGAAAAGAATGAATAAGTGGTTGTGGTGCTCGCCTGTGAATAGAGGCTATATATAGCTCTTGAGAGCGATCTTAATATATATGTATATATATAATGTGTGTATGAAGGGATATCTGCCTCCCTGAGGGGGAAGCAGGGGTGTCAGAAACACAGAGTAGAGCATTATTACTAATTGTAACCTGAGCAGTTATCCAAAATGTCATTATTTCCAATTGTTCTGTTTAAGAAAATAAAATGTTAATGGAATTGGGTATCTTTGATCTAGTCTTTATTTGCAATGAATGTATAGCCTTCATTTCCCTGAGTGAAGAGAAAATTGAACAGCAGGAGACTATTTGCAGCTCCAAGCTCTTTTCAGCCATTACTTGCTCCAAGAAATTCTCTAGGGAGTTTCTCAGGTCCCCTTTCCATGCCTAGGAGCCAACATCTCAGTTTCTGTGATATTAACTGTTCTCTTGAGTTCCCATTCCTGGGTTTTTTTTGTCCTTGTCTTTTTCCCTTATATATTCATCCATTTGCTTCTAAAAAAAATCTTGGGGAAAAAAGGCCACATGTGCCTTTGTTTAATCAGTACTGTGTGCCATTTATTTAGCTGGGGAGCTATATTGCTTCATGAAGGAGCTTATTACTTCTTACTAATGTGTTATATTGAGGCTGGGAATTAGGCCCTCCAGTTTTAATGACTCTTAGCCTAAATCACAAGGGCAGCAACAGTGGAAACTTACAGATGTCTACAAGTGATTGGTATCAAAAAATAAGTCAGCTGTGTAGTATTTGGATTGTTGTCTTAGAAAAGTGATAATTAGGAATAATTTTGAACTCAAAATGTGAATGTTACCATATTCAAGGTAGGGAGAATCCTCTAGCTTCTGAGCAGTCATAACTAAAACATGTATTTCTCTGTTGCTATGAAAATTATATTTAAAACTACAGTCAGTTCTTAGATAAAGATGTTGTGTTGGTTTTGTTCTCCTACTGCAGAGGGAGAGGGCCAGCAGCCAAAAGAGCAAATCTTTTCTTAAAGCTGTACTAAATATGTAGCATATTGGCATATGAGCAAACAGATGTAATGAAATTTTCAGTCCTCTAAAGTCTCCTCTGCAGGGCAAACGTGGTTTGTAAGAAAAAGGGACCGTGGAGTCCAGCTTGGTGCAGTATTTTATTTGATGGAGAATCTGTGCTGGGCTTGTGCAGTGGCAGCATGCCTGCCATAATGTAGGGTGGGATGTCAGGCAGATTTGGTATTTGCTTGAGGTAAAAAGGATTAACTCTTACTTAAATAAGGTATTTTTCCAAATTTCTTGAGTTTTTGAGAACCATAAAAACATCAGTAAAATACACTTGTGGAGCTATCACCAACAACCCCTTAAAATGTTTCAGTGCTGATCCAAATCTCTGCTTTATAAAGCACGTTGATTAGCAATGATGAAACAATAATATGTGTTTGATGAGGCACATCCTTCCTATTGTGCAGTTCATTATGTCAGTGGCACTCCAGCAAGGCTTGAAGTATTTCAGCGACTTCAGTGGCGCTAAGATTTCTTTCATTGTAAATTATTCAGGACATAGAAACCTTCTGTTTTTAACAAGTGAAGACTTTCTCCTCAAAAGCCTGTTGTCTCTGCCATGTAACAAATTTTCTATGTACATTTAAATAAATAATATTTTGTTACTTTTTTTCTGTCTGCAAAATGACAAGGAAAATTAAAGACAAGTTTATATAGATTAGAATAATTCTTCAGGGAGCCAATGCCATGAAAAACGTACAGAAGGGCATGTAAGATAGCACAGGTCAAGGAAGGGATTTTGTAACATGCCGTCTGTTTTTAATTAGCATCTTGGCAAACTGGAAGAACTCAAACATTTTTCCATGAAGAAATGTATTACAGACTTTTCTAGCTGCCAATTAAATGGCATTTAGCTACGCTGACAGTAGTATGTTGTTTTGGGTCTGTAGAAAGCGCTTGCTCATGCTAGAAAATCTGGGACATTTTGTTTTGGATACAGGGTTCTTACTGGACTGGATTTTCTATTCCTCCTATTTTGAATGTAGGTATGAAGGATACCTTCTATGAATAAATACTAAATTAAGAAATAGTGCAAGGAGCTGGCAGAGTGGAGATGATAATTATGAGGTGTCAGTTTGTATACACCTGTTGAAAGTCTGTCCTCCATCGTTTTTTTTCTGGTTCTTTTACCAGCTAATTTATTTAATCCAGTTTAGAGAATAACATTAGAGCAGAAACACCAGCAGTGAGCTGTAGAAGAGTGCAGAATCAATAGTGCTTGGAAGAGTTGGGAAGAGAGAAACCATCCTATTAAGGAAAGCATTGCACAGAAATATGTTCTTAAAATCATCATGCCAATTTTGAAGAAACTGGCAATTACAAATTCAGCAGGGATTCTCTCACTAGTATCATGGTTTTAATGTCTGATTGAGCTAAGTAGGGAAAAAAAAGCAAAAAAGTAACTTGCGTATTTGAACAAGATTTCTCCTCACTAAGAGGTTCGTATAGAGGGCACTTAATCTTACAGTAGGATGTATGCTAGGAGACGAGTGTGATGTCAGTTCCACTGAAAGGGACGGGCATGTTGCCTGTCTCAAAAGTGTCCCCATTTCCAACATGGGAGAAGTTGATCTTCCCTGAGTAAACAATAGGCAAATTTTCTTGAAAGATTGAAAAAAATCTAGATTTCTGCAGCAGGTGGAAACCTCATGTTCTTTTTTATTTTTTCCTTTCTTACACTTCCCACTATATTAGGTGTGGTCTCAGTTCCTGCTGTGAACCATGAAGCAGCATAGCTTCATACATCTTTGAACTGGGCTCTGGTTCACTCTTCAACTTGTATGTTTGCTCTTTCATTTCCCTCCCAACTTTAAATATCCATTGTTAGCATTTTCAAGGCAAAACACAGACAATAGAAACAGAGCAAGAACTATTTGTGTAGGTCTGGGGAAAAGTAGCTGGTAATCAGGAGAGCAGTTAACTTGATGCTACTGGATTGTGTGCTGCGAAGCACACTGCTTTGTAACAGAGCTTAAAAGCAAATGAAGCATCAAGAATCATAACAATGTTGAAAGTTCTTAGTTGCAACAAAATAAAACCTAGAAATAGATTAATTTTGCCTGGCTTCCCTTTGAAAAAAATACATTATGCATCTGTTATTCTTAAAGAGAGATCATTCAGATGCTAAGTACATCTCTCCTGACATACTTTTTGTCGTTGGTCAGATTCTGGTGTACCTAAACGAGCAGTTCCAGAGACACTTGCACATTCACCAGGACACGCTCAGTGAAGCAGGTGTTCTACATCACTATGAAGTTTTGGCCATGAGAGCTCACTTCAGAGGTGATCCCTAAGTCCATAGTAAACTGTGAACTGGCTGCTTTATGTAAGGGAAAGGAGACCACCCTCCAAGTCTTTCTTTCCTCCAAAGCTGGCAGCAGTTAAGCAGCCATTTCCTCAGCTTTTTGACACAGGGACTGGCCTGGTTCTTCTGCTTTTAATGACACTGGTGTAATAAAGAAGGATACCCATAATACGAACCTGTATAGACAGGATAGGGCAAAGTCAGCAGAACTTTCCAAATAAAAAGTTTTGGGCAGTCTTGTGATCATTCCCAAGCTTGTCTGTGCTATGAGCTGTTGTAAAGGCATCTCAAGTTTTATTATGCCTAACCTGCAGAAGGCCTCTTCCTGGCAATGGCTCTTGGTGCCAGATCCACCAGGAAGCATAGTCTTTTCAGAACTGTTTAGAATTCACAAGACTTAGTTTTGTTTATTGAAAGTACAGCCTCATTCTCAGCTGCTTTAAATTTGCCATTTGCTGCAGGATTTCTTAAAAGGGTGGAGCCAAGAGAGCAAAAACTCGGACTCATGAGATATTTGTAGGAGTCTTTGATCTCAAAATCCTTCTGCTCCAAACACAGTGGTAACATAGCAATGTCAATGTTTTGTTCTTTAGGAGACTCGTGAATAGTGGGTGTGATTCGGGCTATTGCCCATCTGTGTGGTGTAATATTATGGCTTAACACCAAGCACAGTGAAGTCTCATCATCACCATCAGTAGATTTTGGATTAGGCTACGCATGTGCAGGCAGCTCATCCTGAACAGAGAAAAGGCAACATAGTTTTCCAAAAGTGGGATGAAATTAAGGATAACTGTAACAGGATATGGATCTGCAAAGGGAAGTGTACTGAGCATGAAACCACAGGAAGCTTATCCAAATTTTGTCATATGTTGGTAATGAAAACATAGTAGTCTAATGCAAATATGCAAATATAGTCATTAGCATGGATTTAATACCTCAAAAAATATTAAATATTTTTTAAAATAATCTTTGGTTCTATGTTCTGACCATTTGTGTTTGCTGTCCTCAAATATTTTAGCAAACAGGTTTACTTGTAGCAGTATTAATATTTTAACTAGATACTGGAGAATACATGCTAAAAATGTAGGCTTAGTTGTTAATAATAATAATAATAATAATGCATATGTTTGCTGTAGAAACGAAGCCGTGGAAGTTGTGCTAAGTCTGACCAAAGAACACAAGCAGTGGCGGGTGGTGAATACCTCTAGTGGCAGCAGGCAAAAAAGTAGCTTTAATTTTGACTGTCCTATACTTGCACCAAGATTTTTACTAGATGGTTAATTATCATAAAAAATTGTTGTTAACAAACAGTCTGGATACATTGGAAGAAACAGCAATTTGTTTCTTACCACGCAGAGCCACTGCGTGGGACCCGATCGTTCCCTGAGGCGTAGTTGGCTCTGCTCGACACCGGAGAGGTGAAATATGATGGCACAGTCGTGCAGGAAACACTGCGGCCGCTCGGCCTGGCCCGCCAAGGTCCCTCCCGCCGCTACANCGTTGCCGGGATACGGGGCCGCGGTGAGGCGGCGGCGCGGGGCCGCGCTGGCCCCGAACCGTGTCCCACCCCGTTGTCCCCCAGCTGGTGTCCCCCAGCCGGTGTCCCCCAGCCGGTGTCCCCCTGCCCAGCCCGGAACGCGCCTGAGCGCCGGCCCCCTCCGCGGCACGGCAAGGTGCAGGGTTTTCAGCTAGAACGTCAAGTGATGGGAAGCAGACTGAGGAACGCATCCACAACTCCCTCATCCCCCCTGCTGGAACCTTGCTGAAAGAAAAATAAATTAATTTTGAATCCCATTGTGCCTACTCAGTACCTGAAACACCCGGGAAAACAAGCAGGGACCGAGAGGCAGGCGCTGGTCCGTGGGCACAGCAGGCCACTGCCTGCTCCGCTGGCCCACAAACAAACAGCGATGGCATCGGCAAAGGGTGAGCCAAGTGTCGCCGGGCTGGAGCGGAGCTATGCCACCGAAAATCCATGAACCAATTTGTTTTTAAACTGCTGCATGGCAAGACATGAGATGCTGAGCTGGGCAGAAAAGGACCCTGCAAAATGTGATTGTGCCTCTCTTTTGATGGGGCTGTTATAAATATTCATAATACTGCTATTTTGGAAAAAATGGTTGTTTTGGCTTGTAGTTTGGAATAGGAAACTAACTTCCCGGCGGTTCTCTGCATGGACAAAACTGGAGTCAGCATACTGCTCTGCTGCAGAATGTGCTTTTGTTACCAAAGAAAACACTACACTGCAAAGGTTTCAGGAGGTTCACAATGTGGTTGGAGTATTAATTAAAGAGAAATGCCTAGGTAATTGATGGTGTGTTTCAGTGAATGAGCCAAAGGAAATGAAACACGGGGTTTCACCGTCAGTGGCAAAATATTGCCATGGCAATGGGTAGCTTTGCCAGGAATAAACAAACAAACAACAACAGGCCTCTTTCAGAAAAAAAAGGTTGGAGAATTTTCTGTTCTCACCTCACCTTGTCTGTGCCATTGGACATCTTAGAAGGGAGAAGATGGTGTAGCCTACTTATGCAAGTCCCACAAATCCAGCTCCCTTCTCAGTAGGTACAAGTAGATAATTTCCAGAGCAAGAAGTCACCTTTATACTGGAGGATAGGAAGGCATCAACATTTGCTTAATAATGGTTTCAGTGCTTTGGCTACTGTAATTCTGTTCCATTTTCTTACAGAAGGTGGAAGGGCTCAGAAATAACCCAGGCTTCTGTCACTCTTAGCTGGTGCTGCTTCAGGAGAGACTGCTGACAGGGAAGGTTTTCTTAAGAGCAAAAACATGGGTCCGCACTTAAATTAATAAAGAGCTTTACAAAAACACAACTGAGAGAGCAAGGGAGCTGAGAAAGCACAAGCTGCCCTTTCTTCCATGGGCTCAGATGCCCTGCGGGAAGTGTGCCCTTGCACACTCCCAGCAGGGCGTTTGAGGGTGGCTATCTGCCTCTGATAGCTTTCTGGACATTTCTGGCTGCACCCAGTCCCTCAGAGAATGCAGTCCCACCACCTGGTGTGAGCTCTGTGTGTCTCCCCTCATCCCAGGGATGGACCTCAGCCACCACCCAGTCAAGGATTCAGCAGTACTGGAGTCCTGCCTTGTATCCATAGACTGAATTTCTTGTAGTTTTGCAGGCTTTTGTTCTGCCCATAGCCTGTGAAATCTCTGGTGGGCACCCATGTCTGGATACGGACTAAGGCCTTGCTGGGATTGTTCCTGAGGGAGACAGACATGGCCTGATGTTGATCTTGTGATTTCGTGGCATGTAGAGCAGGAGCAATGGGCCAGAGCCGAGTGGCTGTGTGAAATCAAAGGAGGGGTAACCAGAAATCAAAAGACATCTCCTCATTAAGAGATCAAGTGTCTCCTGGTGAGGAGACAGCAGCCATGTGAAGAAGCCAATAGTGAACCTAACTCTATTAAATGTCTGTACCACTGGGTTGACCCCAGTAGTGTTTGTCAGCTGTGTAATATAAACAGTTCAATGGGGAAGTGTTAAGACCTGTTAAAGTTTGCAAAACTCTTCTAATACCAATACTGTATTGAACAAAAAAATCATCCCATATGGCTTCCCAGCCATTTGGCTTTTGTGAGTTTTGTCTTGCCATTCTTAATGTAGTAATACTTAGGTGCTGCTTAAGTTACCTATAAAATATTTAATGTCGTTTACTGTAAAGTCTTCAGGCCGAGGACTGTATCTTACAGAGCATTTGTACCACACCTAGCACTCATTTCGATTGCAGCCTCCAGGCAGTATTGTAAAGGTTCATTATTACCACCAAGACCTGTCCCTACCCTGTCACTTTTCAAAGAAGGTCCGTTCTTAACTACAGGTTTAACATGGCTGGTATTTAAATGACAATTTTCTTTTTTTCAATTTAAAATGATCAAACCAGTTCCAAGCGAATCCATTTTTTAACTTGAACTGTAAATAAATGTTGTCTATGTAGAACTGTGCTTGATCCACTTACACCTTTATTTAACCAGCTCAGAAAACATGCAACAAATAAGAAGTGTTCTTTTCCTGAAAAAAAAAAAAAAGGGAAAAAAAGCAGCTGTATTTGGGGTCTATTTTGCATGAGAAAATATTTTGTTTAGGAATGACAGTCAAAGGCATTCTCTCATACATTGTAATATTTTCCATGTGTGGCAGCTTGTTTTTCAGTGGTACAAAACGGCTGAGGATAAAAATTAATCTAACAGTTTTTGCAGCAATGCTTTTGATGGTTTCATTCGATTTCATTTTCCTGTGGATACTGCCATTAGTTCTGCTGCTTGGAATATGTGAAGCATAATTCTGAAAGGTTCACGAGGTTGTAGGGATCCAGTAAGAGATGACTGATTTCTCCCCCCACACACATACACTCCACCCCACACCCACTCACCCACCCACCAGCAAAACATAATGCTGTACTATTTTTGGAAACAGGGAAAGGGCCTCCCTGTGAAAACAGAAAGCAGTGTATTTCTCAGTTACATCACTTTGCAATCTAATGCTGTGTTGTGCTCAGTGTTTTTGTGGTGATGCAAGTCTTTTTTTTTTTTCTTTCCCTTTTTTTTTTTTTTTTTTTCCCTTCAGCCGGTTGGATTTTCCCCATCTTACAGCACCTCGCAGGTCTCTTCTCTGAGCAGTACGTTGCCTGAGTGAGTGGAAACATACAGATCAGCTGCAGGTTTCTATCTACAAAAACAGAGTGAAAGAGAAAGAAAAGGGTTGGGAAAGCAGAGACAAATATTGACCTGGACTTATAGAAAGACATCCAATGGCTGAATAAAGGACCCTGTTCATGTTTTGGGATATTCTTTCAACTGGCTGGAACGAGAGCGGATCAAAAGAATGGGAAATGCCAGCAGACCCTTTAGAAGAATTGCTTATTTCTTATGCCTTTTATCTGTGCTTTTGCTGACTGAAGGGAAGAAACCAGTGAAGCCAAAATGTCCTGCCTGGTGTACTTGTACCAAAGATAATGCTTTATGTGAAAATGCCAGATCTATTCCTCGCAGCGTTCCGCCTGATGTTATCTCACTGTAAGGGCTGTAAGCATTTGGTTATTTAATTTATGATTTAAAATGAACTAGGATGTGTGGTGTTTTCAGTGCATACAGAAGGATGCTTGCTGCAGGGAGTACCTCCAGCATTCAGAATCATCAGCTAGTGTGTTAAAATTGTGCTGCATCCTTGAATCCTGATTTTTATATCTCTTTCATCTGTCTGTCTGTCTGTGTATGTACGCACATCTCATTTTATACCTTCTTGTATACTACATGAAACCTGTCACATATTTGGGGGGGGGGGGGGCAGGGGGTAATTTTTTTTACTTATGTAAATAAATTTCTCTGTGATGACCAGATCAGTATTATAACCATGGATATATGAGGCTACATTAATGTATGGTTGTTTTTTTCTTCTTTACAGATCCTTTGTGAGATCTGCTTTTACTAAAATCCCAGAAGGGAGTTTTTTGCTCACACCATCTCTGCAGCTTCTGTGAGAAATATTTATATGATACAATTTTTGTTATGAAATGTATATGTATTCACAAATATTTCAGAAAGGGTCTTAGTATTAATTTTATAAGAAACAGCAGCAGAAGATTTATTAGATCATAAAATACAAGACTTTTCAGCAATTTGAAAGATAGTGCATATTTAATTTTTACTTAGTATTTTGCAGGGCTATCTGTTGTCAGTGTTACTTTGAATGCTTATGTGCTGAAGCTTTTGGTAACAGAATGTATGTTATCTTTATTATACTTTTATTAACATTACAGTAAGGACTTGAGTATTGAAACAACTATTCTTGTTTATTTTCTGCATTCCTGGGACCTGATCCCAGTGTAAAGCTGTCCATTTGCAACTCCCACCGACTGTGAGCTCAGAACCCCTCAGATCAGGCCCGTCATTGCAGTGGGACAGGTCCTGAAGTCCTTTTCTGTGTAAAATTGCCATTGACTTCTGTGGAAGTTTAGTCACTTCAGTGGGAGTTTTGTCTTCATAGCACCTGGATTTGACCCTGTTTGTTATTTCATGTTCTTAAAAGTAATGACGATTTTCTTCCAATTAAAAAAACTGAAGTAGTTATTTCAAAATCAAATACTGTGATGAGGTATACACAGAAAGAGAGTATTTTGGGATGTTTAACTATTAGCTGCATTTCAACACAGGATTTTTACAGCTCGCAGGCTTTCCTAGAAATGTGGGCATATGATTATATAATTGTGAGCTATACAGAGGTAGAGGGGGTGTAACCTGAACTGTTTATAGTGGATGTGCTGCCAGCCTGACACACACCCAGATTTGTCTCAGAAATCCGGCAAGGCAGACTCCCCAGTGTGATCAAAACCCAAATCGGATGTCTGTCCCAAACTGACTTCCTGTGCACTCTGGATGTGGTCAGAGGTGTAATGTTGATGTGCTGGAGCTCTCTGGCTGTTAAATTAAACTGGTGGTGTACTGATAGCTGAAGCCCTGACCCTGGCTGTACTCTGCTACCTCAAGTGGAGCTGATAAGGAGGTGCAGACATACTGTACAATTTTGGATACAGGGTAAATAGGTAAATGCGGTTACTATGGAAACCTAAATGCTTTTCCATGGTGCTTTATTCCAGAGAAGCTTTTCCCAGGTGGTCATAGATCACAAAAGGGACACATTTCACATAATTTCTGCAATGGGCCTTTCAAAGGAGAGGAAAAATAAATGCAGCAGCATTGGTGGAGCTTGTATCTGAAGAGAGTGAGTAGGACATCATCTCTCTTGGCTACGATACACCACCTACACTTAGCAATTCCACTGCAAAGCAGGCAGAATTGGGCATGGTGGAGTAGGACAGACACAGTCATCTAATTTTGAGTTATTATAGTGCCTGGCATGGTGGGCTTGGGCAACGTCTTATGGCATTTTGGTAATGATAACAATTTCCATTTCTGCTGTACAATGAAATGCATGTTCTACATTGCTGCTCATAAATGCTGCAACAAAAGCTATGACCCCAGAAAAGCAGGGTTTGTTCCACCATGGGCTTTGATGAGTGATCTGTTTTCCAGATATATTTTTAACATGGTAGTTGAGCTGCTTGCCATCCTTGGAATGTCAGGCTGCTGATCTAAGGCAAATGATTCCTTAAACAAAGACCATAGGAGCAGGATTGTATCTGTGGAGACAACACTCCAGTTTGTAAGTGGGAAAGAAAAATTTTAATCTTTGGCAGAAGATAGTAAGGAAAATAAGAATATGGAAAACTTATGTTAATTAAACATTACAGTAAGTTTTAGCTTTGCATGATTATAGCTGTATTGGTAGGTTTAATTTAGCCAACAGCAAGATTAAGCAGCTTATATGTATTTCTATAATAATAAAGTGAGTAGGACATCATCTAAGCTGCTATTTCTATAATAATAGAAATACATATAGAAATAGTAATAGTCTCCAACATTACAGTTTTGAAGTCCAAATGTGGTTGGGTATCTGCAGTACACCAGTCACAGATTTCTAAATATGGAATATTTCTGCTGCTATTATTATTTACTACTATTTTTAATGTAGTAGCACCAATAGTCTCTGGAAAAATCATGGTCTTGAGCTAAACACTACTCATAACTCCTGGTCCAGGAGAGCTTTTCTTCTTGTATAGTGTAGATGGTATGCTCTGTACTCTTCGTGTGACAACAGAAATACCAAGAACCTACACAGGTACAGTGAAGTGCCAGCAGGAGTGTTCCCTAAATGTAGAGAAAACCTCCCAGCTCTCATCTTCAGCACTTTTATCTGTGTGTATCACCAGCGTGCTGAGGGTGCCCTTATAAGCTGATGACATGAAAGCCCAGAGAAAGAAGGGAGGTAATCCTGGCATCAGGATTTGTACCTGCTAGCACTGTACTGATCCTGCCGAGGGATACAGCCCCTAGCTACAGTGCAGTGCCTTCAGCCTCTATCCTCAGAAGTAGCAAATATGGTGTTTGAGGACAGAATGGGAGAAAAAACACTTTGTGCTTCAAATACATGTGATACAGACGTGGAGGAGAGGTATGAGTTGGGAGGCAAATGAGCTCATCAAGTGCAAGACCTATGCTATAAGCCTGGCCATCTCTAAAATAGCAATACTATTTAAAGAGATACCACTCTGTTCTCTAAATTATACAGTAGAGTGCAGAAAGGGAAAAATTATCCAGTGAAATCACATCAGAAAAGTAAAATTAGTTGCAGGATTTAATAAATTTGTCTTCTGGTTCAAGGATTCTACAAAAATACTTGTTTTCTCTAAAATTGAAGTATTTCTTGATTTTGACAAAAAGGAAGAATTTCCTGCTTGTATTATTTTTTCAAATGCTTCATACAGGATCCTACTTAAAGTGGAAAAAGCACAATCTGCAACAACCAAGTGAGAAAATAAATTATCTGCAATTTATTCTGAATGTAAACTTCAAAATAAGAGATTAACTCATTAAGTAGATTAATTAATACTTGGAAATCTTGCATTCCTGAATGTGTAAGGATGTCATAGTATGAATCTATTTATCCATAAGGTCAATTGATTAAAATATAGATGTGCATGTAGTATTCCACTGGGCTAAAGTTCATCATACTTGATGATGTCTCACCACATTAAAAGTGCAGCAGTCCAGGGCTGGAATATAATGGACAAATGCAAACATGGCTGATAAGCATAAATAAAGCTGGAAAAATCAATGCTAGTCCACTTTTAATGCTTACAAAATTACATAAAATTAAATGTGTTGCTGGTATTTTTACTGTTAGATGCATACACTAAGAGTATCTCCAAGAAGTATAATGAGGCCTTAAAAATAATTCGGACTTGAACACTGAGTGTATTAAGAGATTTTTCTTTTTCTTTTTTTTCTCAGTAACTTCTCAGTACCCTCAGGTTAAATACACTCACAAGTTTAACCTAGAAGTTAAAGGATTTTCCTTTCTGTCAGTGTTGGAAATTCAACCTTATGTCTGACAAACCAGCAATTTAAACCAAGACAATTTAAACCTCTATAGTACTTGAACATTTCATTGTCGTCCCAGTATATCTCCGGAGGCACTTGTACAATCCCAGTGTTTTACTGGCATGATAAACCCACGTTTACATCCCACAGAAGTCAAAGGAATTTTATCAGATGGCCCCAGCAGACAATTGAAGGATCCTTCCCTTTGCATCACATTATGGTGCAATATATCAGCCTTACAGTCCTATAGTGCTTGCACAGAAAAAACATGAAACCAAGCAGTGGGAATTTGGCCTACCTACCTAATAGCTCACAGAACCATTTTCTAAAGCTGCTAATAACCTAATGGTCTTTTGTTTTGCATTTCTTTTTGCAGGTTGTTTACGTCCAACACTTTTGATGTTATTAGTGATGATGCTTTCATGGGCCTTCCTCATCTAGAATATTTGTGAGTGGACAAAAGTATATTTCCTGGCATTATTGAATAGAGGGGGTGGGCTTCCAAGTTCCAGGCATTGCTTTGACCAGAATCACTTTATGACCCATTACAGGTTCATAGAGAACAACAACATTAAGTCAATTTCAAGAAACACTTTCAGAGGACTGAAATCTTTAATTCACCTGTAAGTAAAGTGATTGAATATATTACTTGGTATATTTAATATAGTAACTGAACCACTGTGTTGTTTAATTTCTCTTTTTCATATATAACTGTTCATAGTTATTTGAATGGTATTACTAGTAATTTAATTAGTAATCTTTGTGTTTCCACCAAAGACTTCCAAACTGTGGTATGTGTAGAAGGCAAAAACACAAACAGCTTCCAAGCAGTACATGTTTGGCAGTAGTTCCCTGACTTTCTCTGCTTGGAGCACAGGGGATTTCCAGCTGAGCATGTAGGCGCAGGGAGGAGTATGAATTGGGAATTTTGGCACTAAGGTGAGTCCCAGTTTGGGACTTGGAAAGGAGGGAGGTGGGAGCTGTGGTTAGGAATGTGGGAGGCTGAGGGATGGACACACACGTCTTGCCAGGTACCCCAGTCTGACATGGATCCAGGGAAATATTACAGCCATTCTTGGGACAAACCATCACTGTCTCTGCCCGTGTCCACTTCAGACATTAATACTATCTAGAAGAATTTGACTAGATCAAACTTGAAAATTCCCACCCAGAGCAATTTTAAATGGAAGACTTGCAACAAAATGTATTTATTATAGATTACTGATCTACTTCTTCTGTTCTGCACCTACCCTACTCCGCACCCTGTCCTCTCCTGCATGTGAACAAGAGCTTCCCACAGTCAGGATCTGTCACACACCAACACTGGGATCTTTTTGCCATTCCTTGTGTGCTGCTCAGCCCCTTGGCTGTCTTGGCAACATAGCCAGCTCTTGCCCTCTGACCTGCTGCAGCCCCTTGCTGCATTAGCTGAGAGGGGAAGTTCGTCCAAGGCACTCTGGATGCCAATGTGGCGGTAGGAGCAACGCTCCCTATGCCCACACCAGCAGGGGCATTTCTCACACTCTGCTCAGCAGGTGACACACACATGGGCAACAAATGCCTGCAACATTTCGCTGCAAACAAGAGTACCATCCTTGTCTCTAAGCTAGGGAGACGGTTTTTATACAGGCTTTAGTCTCTTATCTTACAGCAAGTTTATCTTTTAGCAATAATTTTATTTTAATGAGGAATAATTTTTTTAAAAACAAAATAGACACTACAAGAAAACAGAAAAAAAATACAAAAGATGAAAAGAAAGAAAAGGAGGCTAAAACATCTGTAGTGTGCCTGAAATGGGTTTATACCCAATTCTGAGCATCTGCATTCTAAAGCATGTCATGGGGCGCGTGTCATAGGCAGGGGAGTGGATTCTGACCTTTTGGCCTTAACATGATAACCTCCAAGAAGGTTTTGAAACAGGGTCATTTAACTTTTTCTTTCATGTATTTTGACAGAGGAGAGAAAGCAAAGGTTCCATTTTAAACAGTTAATGCATAAATATAATAGTCAATTGCAATTCACCACATCTTCACCACCTAGTAAATGTACCATAAAACACTTTATGCTTTCCCTTTTGGTCAGGACAAGATTTACAGCTGGCTGAAACCAAGCCGACTGTGACTACTCGTGTAGATAAAGTTGCTTATGGAATGGCTCTAGGTCCGAGGAAGAGGAAGGAGAGAGGAGAGGGAAAGAGGTACATAAAAAGGCTGTGCACATCCCATAACAATCCATATTAGAGGTACAGGCAGAATTATACTGTTGTTAGAAAATGCAGATAGATGGATAACTGGGTTATCTGGTAACTGGGACCCTATCTTCAAATAATTTATGCACATGAATAGCTTTATATTCACAAATGGGTCCAGTACATTATTTATCATATTCATTTACTTATTTAGTAGCTGCTGCTGCCAGTGAACAAATTGCTTTTCTAAAACAGAGGAAGGCACAGTTTCTTCTCCACAGAGCATATAGTCCAAGACTAACATCTTGTCTTGCCTGTTACATTGGTTTCTGGGGATGCTTCAGGAATTTCACAGGAGAAAACATATGCAAAAGACAGAACCACATTTGAGGAGCAACTGCCATTTGCAAGCACATTTTTGGGACATAGGCTTGTACATCATGCTGCTCTTGTCCATGGAGTGCCATTCACAAAGACAATGAAAAATTTGTGGAAAATAACTGCAAAGGCACCACTAGTTTAATCTGTTTGCCGAACTACTCACTGTCTTTTGGGGAAAATTGTGCATACACAGTAAGAGTGATCATTTGGCACCTGGAGGCATTTTTCGTTTAAGAAACAAGAGAGTACTTGTGTACATAACATGTATTTAAAGGAATCATAGTAAATGAGCATGGAAATAAGTTCTATGAAGTTAGATAAGATGAACTTTGTTCTATTTATTCTATTTACTTCCTTTTCACAACATAAATTTTGCAATGCAGTAAGCTATCCAAACAGTCGTGTTTTTGTAATGCAATTAACTTTGATAATTACAGTGTGTCCTTATTGTAAAAGAGAGCCATCTAGTATTTATTATTGTGCAACAGGATTTATTTTCTGGTCAGAGTACATTTAAGAACAGAAAAACTTTAAAAATACTGGATTTTTTTACTAATTTGCTAATTTAATGCCAATATCTTACAGTTATCATTGGATGATAATTTCTATGCACAGTACAAAATTTTGATCACATTTCGTTCAGAACTGTCACCATAAGTTTAACTGCATGTTTGAGTCAACCTCTACTCTCTTAATATAAACCAAATGCCACGTACAGCACCATCTAGGCAAGACAGTGTTTTCTAACATATAAGTATGTTTTTTAACAGTGGAATATAAAATGAATAATTTTCATTCAAAAATTGGCAAATGCATAAACCTTGCTTAAATTTTTCTGTCAGTCATTTTCCCATGGCAGTGGTGGACCACTCCTACTTCCAAAGTACGTCATCCCTTTTAGTTTGCTGTATAGTAAAACATTAAAAACTATATAGGGCATTAAACTTGTCTCAGTTTGCAAGTCCACACAGCTTTCTCCATGTGAGTTACCTGACTTTTAAAGCATTGCTCGGGAGCATAAAACTGCACACAAATGTAGCACATGATACAGTCACATACAGTGTTACAATCAGATGTACTCTGAAGGTGGTGAAGTCAGAATGGACTAATGGAATCGTCCCATATCTACTATTCCTCACCAGACAAACACTTATTTTTAAATGAGGCAGCAGACCTAGTACATCTGACTTGTTCTTATATTTAAGTATGTGCCTAAGTGTTTTTGCTTGGCTAGAGAAATTGTGGTTAATAAATAACATTTATGTTTACAAGTTAAAACAGAAGAGGTTCTAAGTCTTACTAGCTACAGATCCTAACCAGGATCTTAATCTAGAATTATTTCTTTCCATTTTTGTTTCTTTTCATAAGTAATAAATAATTCTGTTAATTGGAAGAGGCATAAACTCTACCCTACAACATTATTCTTTTTCTGTCATGCCCTCTGTGACACCTGAGACCTCTGGTGGACTCAGAGAGACAGTCTGACTGAAATGTAATATACTGTTTGTTCAAAGCCTGCTCATATTTACTTGTCATTTTTACTAGCTAGAATACCCACTGAATTTAAACAAGTTTTCCCAACATTAAAAACTGTGAAATAATAACATTTTTTTGCTAGTCTAATATAGACTTACACACACACACACACACACACACACATTCCAGGAAAGCTGTTCATGCCAGTCAGCAATTTATTGCCTATTACCGCATATTTTCAACAACTATGAGCTAAGCCTAAGACCATCAGCCCATACTTGTAAGATTTTCCTTCCAGAGGAGATACAAGAAAGTGGGGAAATTGCAGTAATATGAACACCACGTATTGGGATCTCATAAGGAAAATATCAGTAGATCCAATCATGACTAATTGTTTTAAAATGTTAAATGGTGTTGGCAAAACACCAAAGGTGATAGCACTTTTTACTCTGCTAAGTGAAGTATTGTAAATGCTGCAAGGCTGCTGAAGAGTGGGAAAGCAGAAGGAGGCATGGCATTTCAGTGGAAGGAAAAGTCACAAAGTAAATGAGATGTTCTTAAAAGCAATCTTTTAGAACTAAGTGCTGGAGAATACCAGTATTCTTTGCCGTAAGAAAAAACCCCACACAGTATATCACAACTTGCAGAAATGTGCAGTTTCATGAACTAGCACTAATACTGAAGTGTTTTCTTTTACAGGAGTCTTGCAAATAATAATCTCCAGTCACTTCCAAAAGACATATTCAAAGGCTTGGATTCTTTAACAAATGTGTAAGAAAGCAATTAATTAATCTTTTAATTATACGAGAAATATAAAGAGATTATTTTAGAGGACATTCTGGGTAACCGTTCAAACCAGTAGCCAGTAATGGATCTTATTACTGGGTAGAGACTACACAGTATGGGTAGGCTTGGTTTTTTTGTCTACTGTTGTTGAGAATTTGTGATAGTTTTGAATATTCCACCAGTTATGAAGATAAGTAATAGTAGTTATGCAGTAAAGTTGCATGTTCATTAAGATTTCGTGAATAAAAAGGGAGGATCCTTAGGGATGCATGAGAGAGCAAGGCATGTGGGCAAGGTGGAAAATATTTAATGGAGTAACATTTTAATGTGCAAGCAATTTCTGGGAAAGCTATCTTTTATCAATAAAGCATATGTCTAAGTAAGTATCCCATACTAAATCTAATTGCACCCAAACCAAAACATCAACTTCTTTAAATATATATATATCTTAAATATCAGTAAAAATACAAAATACAGAAAAACAGATAAATCTGATAGTTGCTTTAGTGAAATATATCCTGTTTACAATATACCAAATCCCATTTTATCTGATGTGGGATAATAAGCTGAGAAAATGCTTTGCCTGCTCCCTGTATAACAAGGTGGGCTGAATTCCTAGTGCAGAGCTGCAGTAGTAGGATGTGGACATGGCCAGTGTATCTGGGAGCATGACTTGGCACGAGTGATGGTGGCCAGGTGGTTACACAGTCTGATCCTGGCGCTCACCTGTTCCTGCACATACGATCGGAAATCTGACTGAAGACAGCTGTAAAAGACTTGAACAGAACTCCTTTGCTTGGGTCTCCTGAAGCCCTAAATGGATGTATCTAAAGGAGACAGTGAATACTGACTGGCTGACCATCAGGTTACATTAATTCCTATTTTTTTAATCTAGAATGCTCTTACTGAGAAAGGGTAATCCAAAAGAAACAGGGGTCATTAGTTTGGTAGGCTTTTGCGTACCTGTAAACTTGGGGAAATGGGTAAAAATTTCTGTCTGACCACCAACTTAAGGTCTCCTTGAATACTTTGATATAATAAATCTGTCTGGGCTCTGATATGTAGATTTAACCATGGGTCAGGACAAATTAAGCCAGGAGAGGCCTCAAGTGAGAATAAGCAAGAGGGCTCATATTTAAAAGAAGCCTGTTTTGTTGTCCTGCAAGGAGAAATACATTAGCTGACTACTTATTTTCAATGCATGATTTATCTGTTGTAGAGATCTTAGAGGCAATGCATTTAATTGTGACTGCAAACTGAAGTGGTTAGTGGAGTGGCTGGGCAGCACCAATGCAACCGTTGAAGACATTTACTGTGAAAGCCCACCAGAATATAAGAAGCGCAAAATCAACAGCCTCTCCCCGAAAGAGTTTGATTGCATTATTACAGGTAATGTGCCTCAAATTATTTAATCTCATTAAATTAAAGTCCAAGGTATAGTTTTTCATTCTAGAGCCCATTTTTGCAGGATGGCTGCACACTGAGGGGAATTTCTACTAAAATCAATATGAACTCTTTGCTGATCTAAGTCTGACATGGGAATCATTTGGGACCAGGGTCCTGTATTGCAGTATCTACTCAAAGTTTAATATGTTACATAATGATTTTGAAAACTGGGACATAAAACAGCACCTCTTTTTACTGTGAAAAATGGAAAACCAAATTGCAGTGCTCCTTTATCAACAGCAAAATTGGACTAGTGATGAAATACTGTAATTTGTAATAAATTGGTATCTGGTAAGCAGATTTTTTTTTCAGTACAGTATGTAAAGTATCTCTGTAATTATCATTTGTTGTGTGCACTTTTGCAGAATTTGAAGTTTATCAGTCCCTGCCATACCAGTCTCTGTCAGTAGATACTTTCTCATATATGAATGATGAACATGTGGTTATTGCTCAGCCTTTTACTGGAAAATGCATCTTTCTTGAATGGGACCATGTGGAAGTGATGTTCAGGAATTACGACAACATTACAGGTATGAACACTGCTTGACAAATAACATTATAACAAACCATCCAAAAAGTGGTACTAACCCTGTCTTTTACTTTTCTTTTCATAGGTACTTCAACTGTTGTGTGTAAACCTATAGTTATTGAGAGTCAGCTGTATGTCATTGTCGCACAGCTGTTTGGAGGCTCCCATATATATAAAAGAGATATTTTTGCTAATAAGTTTATAAAAATTCAAGATATTGAAATCCTTAAAATCCGAAAACCCAATGACATTGAAACTTTCAGGATTGCTGAAGACTGGTATTTTGTTGTTGCAGACAGTTCAAAGGCTGGTTTCACCACGGTTTACAGGTGGAATGGGAATGGATTTTATTCCCATCAGTCTCTGCATGCCTGGTACAGAGATACTGATGTGGAGTATCTAGAAATATCTGGCAAACCACATTTAATTCTGTCAAGTAGTTCCCAAAGACCTGTAATATATCAATGGAACAAAGGAACAAATGAATTTGTTAAGCGGTTTGATATTCAAGATATGGAAGATGCATATGCAGTGAAGCATTTCAAAGTGAAAGAGGATGTATACATTTGCTTAACAAGATTTATTGGGGACTCTAAAGTAATGAAATGGGGTGGTTCAGCATTTCTGGATTTACAAAGGATGCCGTCCCGAGGGTCAATGGTGTTCCAACCGCTTCAGATAAGTAATTATCAATATGCCATTCTTGGAAGTGATTATTCTTTCACTCAAGTCTATTATTGGGATGCGGAAAAGGGAAAATTTGTGAAGTTTCAAGAATTAAACGTACAGGCACCAAGATCTTTCATACATGTCTCCATCGATAAACGAGATTTTCTCTTTGCGTCAAGTTTTAAGGGAACTACATTGATTTATAAACATGTCATAGTTGACTTAAGCGCATGACACTCATAATTCTGAGATTACATCAGACTTTCTACCGTAAGTGGACAAAATGAACTAAATGCATGATGACTCTCTTATCTTACTTCCAAATGAATGCCTTTAAAAGTTGAGATTGCTAGAACAAAGTATTACTAGTATCTTCATCTTTAATTGTCAAGTCTAGTGGTGTTGGAAGTTGCATTTTTTAACAAAAAGAAATTAAATTAACTGTTCTTTGCATCCACAATATGTAAATACATGTGCAACTGCATCTGTTGCTATAAAGAATATTAAGATGTACTTTTCCATTTATTTATTCACCTGTTTGAAACAACTGCCAAATAAAATGTTTACATTTTGTGTCTTTCACATTCCAAATATTATTTGCAGGTGATACTTTTTATTTGTGTATATATTATACACATATAAAATAAAGCCAAGAAGGCATATTGTCCAATGCAGTGTTGTACTGCATAGGAGATGCACAATATTGACGATCAGGTGGGTTTTACTTATAACAAGAAGTTCTTCATAAAAACACTGCATTGAAACACAAGCCTATAAATTACCACCTGGGCAATCCTTGCAGTTATGTAAAGCGTCACTGATTTAAACAGAACTCTAACCAGAAACAGAATTCAATTACCTAGATGTGGTTGTAAGATGAGGGGTTCAGTTATACACATCTAATTGTAGGATGGACCTTTGTACTGTGGATGTGATTTTCTAAAAATTTTCTAAGAACTCAGCAGGATAAAAGACAAGGTAAAGGTCTGTGTTTCTTCACCTGATGCTGAAGCAGCATGAAACAATCCTCTTGTACAACACTGGGGCTGTTATTATGCTGAAAGCCAGAAGCAAAGCTTATTTTTCAGCTAGCAATATTTCTATAGCTGAACTGTCACACATCACTTGCGTGAATTCTGTGTCCTTGTCAAGTCTTTCTACTGCAATTGCAATTATTTAGTCTTCAATGAATTTATTCCTTATTCTGAATGAAGCTAGTGAATGGGAAGTAGTTTTTTTCCACAACCCTGCAATGAATCTTAGTACCAGGTACTTCTGAAATTCAGGGAACTTTGAATGTGGCAGGATAAAGTCAGTTTGTATAGTGTATGCGATTCCAAGGAAGCTAACTATATCTGTTAAATTATGCCAAACCTGAATTTGGCATCAAAATCTATTACAAGCTCAAAGTTAAAATAGTCTTTTGTTTACATACATCTAGTGCACCACTTGAGAGAAACCTACACTGATGCTGATTTGGTGCAGCTCAGGAAGAGAGCTCAAGTTTATTTTAGACACCTTTACATTCACTTAAGTTATCAAGCATTGTGCTCTTTACAGTGCCATCTTTAAAATATACACATGAATACTGTGCTCATTTCTACACATTTCTACCATTCACAGACGTTGACTGATGAATAAAACTAATCATATTATGCATGTCAGCTAATCACATGAGCTGATTAATGTATATTTTAGGAAGCCAGTCCTAAACAGTATGCTTCTGTAATAAAGAATGGAAGTTTTTTTTTATATTTAATGTTATTTGAAAAGAAAAAATCTCACATGAACAATACTACTCTAATAAGTTAATTTTTCTGATGCCTTTTTATCCATAGCTGTGTATGCTCGGCTAAGTATTTGGCTTAATAACTACCTATTCCATAAGTATTTACAATGTGAGTAGAAAGATTTTAAACTGTGTTTCACAGCTGAAACCTCCAAATTTTTTCTTAATAAACACATTTCCAAAAATCATCTTAATGAACAATCTCTTGTTTGGCAGTTTCCTTTATATGTCAAACCGTATTTCCTTTGTGTAGTTTTAGCTTTTATATGAGCATGATTTCAAACCCCAGATGAACCCAAATAATATTTTTTATTACTTCTCAGCATTAGCTGCACATGTGATTGCCAACTCAGTTTGTCCATTTTTTCTTCAGTGCCCTTTACATAGGAAAGGAATGAAATACAAAGTCATGAACCCATCTTCAATCTACCAGCAAACCATTAAGTGTTTTCTATTTCTTCTTGTCTTCTGTTCCAGCCTTTTACTTAAGGTCCTATTGAATTATGTGCACTGGTTTTGATCTGATTTTTCCCATTATACTTGCCTACATGCACTCTCTATCCAATTATAAAGATAATGGCTATGTATCCTTCTGATTATGAACATACTGTCAACATCTGTCTGAATTTAAGTGGAGTTGGAGCAACTTGCTAATCTGCTACCAGCATTTATTTACAAACAACATATTGTCTCACAGTGTACCTTGAAAAAGTTGTTTCACAGAATTGTATTTCAGAGCCAGCCAGCTACGCTGGCTAAGGCCGATGCTATCCTAGTGCTATGATAGTTCTCCTGAGTTTCCTCATTCTGATATAATATGACAGACTTACGGGAATTCACTGTTAAAGGAGGATTTTAAATGTCTGCAAGGGTGTGAGTCACTAGAATTTTACATTCACAATATATATGAAACCAGCCATGGTACAGTGAAGGGTAGCAAGGGATTAATCGGCTGGAGAATGCAACTGCGGTATCAGTTTGGTTGTTTCTTCAGGCAATTTTACCTGTAGTGAAGCACTGGTGATTTGGGAAGTTCTTAATGCCTATGTCATTTTTGGAAGGTCAACTAATTACTATAAAACACTGAATCGAAACCTGTCCTCTTTTGAAAACTCCTTTCTCTAGTCAGTCTTTGTCAGTTGGAGACTCACGGGGACAACAGCCAGCTTCTCCTTGTGCGAGTGTAGCATTTCTTTGTGCCACATAAGGAACCGGGGTATTTTTAGAACAGAACTCATAATCCTTAATGTAGAAGAGCGTAAAGGCTCATTAGGTGGTTCCCTGTGCTGCTTCTTCCTGATTTCAGAGACTGGGCATTTTAACAGCTCACCTGAGCAGAAGGCTAAGGCCATGTTCTGTCCTGGTTCTCTGCTCAGTATTCCTTCTGATATCAGTGGAAGAGTCAGAAAAAAACTAGAATAGAACCTTTTATCATATATACATTGATACTTTTAAAAAATGTTGTTTAAAAAAACCTATTTCTTTCAGCAAAGTCTACGTTACTTGTGGCTGACTGGTTGTCTTCTGTAGTTGTAATGGATTTTCTAAACTCCCTAATTGTTTTGTTTATGACTGACAGAGTATGTAAGGTACTAAATGTATTACAGAAGACAGTATTGAAGGTTATTAATGGGTACTGCTGATCCTTGACGCTGCTTAGTCATGTTAATGTCTAAGACAGAAAAAAAGAACATTAATGGAATATTATTGTATTCCTACAACTACTTCATTATATTTTTAAAAGAGCACAAATATAAAAGAATATGCACCTATCTACTTTGGAAGAGATATATAAAATACATTCAGAAAACCTGATACCATAGTATGTGTAACTTCTTTCATTTTGTCTATTGTAATGCTTAGGACTTGCAGGTTTTTTGTTTCTACTTATTTTCAATTGAAAAAATATTCCAAAACGCACTCTTCCTACTAAGAAGGAAAATCAGTAAGGAAATACCTTGCTGTGTAAGGTAACAAAAACCCCAGAAATGTATTATTGGTTTGTATTTCATTTTAATTATAACTTCTCTTAATTATTTTAATTTTTTAAACTTTATTTGAAGGGGTTGTAGCAGCCACTCGAAGTACACTTGAGGATGGGAAACAATTATTAGCATAGTCAATAACATGTGATATGCTTTGATATGTTCTAGTGGGAAGTTCACCAATAGCTGTATTTATGTATATGAGTATTAAAATATATTGTGTTAGCATTCAATGGAAATAAAGAATTTTTAAACGGTAGAAGTAACAAAAAGTCCACAGACTGACAATAGCACCAGAAAAAAGCAGAGAAGTCAGCATGCCCGAAATGTTACAACTGGAAACAGAATATAAACCTGCAGCAAGTCTCAAGTGTGTGGAAGTTTTCCCTTTCAAGGAAGTATTTTCCTTTCCATGAAACACATAATGTATTTCTCCTCAGTGGGAACCCCTGAAAATCCAGATAATCACCCAGTTCTTGCAAAATACAGTAAGAGGCTTACAAACTTAATGCACTACATCCATGATCCTAATATGTGGCTTTCTTTCCTTGTGACATCTCTCTGTTACATCAGTCTGAGCCGTGGTAACACAAAGGGAGCGGTGAGCACGCTACCGCCCACCGAAAGGGCCAGGGCCCTGCCAGGGCCAGACAGAAGTTAAGCCAGGTTCAGCAGATGGAAAATGCAAACCCAAGCACTCAATTCACTCAGCTGTTAATGCCTCCCCCACTGCCTAGCAGGTTTTCTCTCTGATTTGTTATACATATTGCCAACAGTTGCCACTACCTTTCATATGCCTGCAAGACTTCTCCTCTCATTCTTGCTGATTGGAGACCTAAGCATGGTAGTAAAGCTGTGATTTAGACTCCTATTGATTAGAATGGCTGAATGTGTTTTTGTGTCTGGGAACTCACTGATAAATGTTGAGGTCTTGGGGAGTTCAGTTCCTCCAGACCAAGCTGCGGTACACTGCCTGACTTACTGTTAATGGCAACTTTGCTTCCTTACTGGTGACTCTGAATTCTAATGGCTGGTGTCACAGGCATGTCTCTGTTTATAGTTCACTTACTCTAAGTGCTCAGAGGCAAACCTAACCCTATTTCTATTCAGGAATTTTCCTGAAATGAACTATAACTACAAAGACCTCCAGTGTGCTATACAGAAGTGGTGTTGTATTTGTGCTTTGAGACTTTGAATCGCTCCAATTAGTTATGGTAGTGTAATACTTCTGTCTTCAAATTTGTTACAGTAGAAAGCAATTTGCCCCTAAATATGCATATTTATATTCATAGAATTGTTTATTTATACTCCAAATAAACTGAAGTGGATGATGGCAATAATTATGTTACTGTTCCCAATCTCCCATTCATCAAATCAATTTCTGAATTCTCAAAAGTTGTTTTCAACTCAGCCTTACTTTATTCTTCCTACTGAATTATTTCAATTGAAAAAGGACTTTCTGACCCATTCTCACTTCCTGTTCGAAGGCCTGGATAACGACAGCAGTATGTTAGCAAGTTGTCAACCTGCCCAGATGGTGAGCATCCAAAAATGCTGAAAGAGCTTCAGAATAAACAGGCTGATCTGCTAAGAATACATAGTCCTTCATTAAAAACCATTTATGTGCAAAAGAACTAGAAGTAACAAATATTATGTCTATTTTTATAAAAAGTTCACAGGATAACCAGTGGGATTTCAGATCAGTAAGATCCACATTTATCTGAAACTATAAATGAAAATGGAAGTGCAAAGTTTCAGGAGAAATTAGGTACCTAAGCAAGCGGGACAGGCTGACTAGTGAAGTTGAGGGTCCAGAAGTGCAAAATATTATACATAGGAAAGAAACGCTCACAAAGTTTAAAATTAGCAGTAAAGAAAGTCAACTTGACATTGTTGTGAACAACTCAGAAAGATACTGATCTCGATATACAGCTACAGGAAAGAACAAATTATGCTACCACATGTACAGGATAATAGGGAGAATACAACACTACATGTCATAGCAAATCAGTGCTGTTGCCTTATTTGACATACTGCACACAGTACTAACGTAGCCATCTCAAAAAACACTGCAGGGTGATTAAGGACTCAGATGTGGAAAAATTCACTGAAGGTGTGGAACAAGATGGCACTTGACACTATCAAACCCCAAGCCATAAACCAAAATACCTTCTCCCACAAATTAAACTGGCATTCACTGGCATAGGCAGTGACATAGGGGACAATAATACAGCATTTAGAAAGTTAAACATGGACAAATCACATAAAAATTGTAATTCTATTTTTTAGTACTGAACATAATTGCTCTTTATTAGGGAAGAGGAGGGTCTTTGCACTTCTGTCAGAAGCATCTGGCTGTAACCATTCTGGATGAAAAGCCAAGCAGCTGGATAATGAATGTGCTCCAGTGTTGCATTTCCTATTTTCAGTTCTTGAGACACAGTGCTCAGAAATTAGCTCAACTTTGTGCTGAGGTCTGCAAAGTAAAATATATAAGATGTACATAAGAGACAGCCATTCAGAAGCATTTACAATATTGAGAACGTGAGCATTGAAAAAATCTGTAAGACACCAGCAACATAATTCCTTGAAATTATGTCAACAATTAAAAAATTTTGGCAAACTATTTGCAAGCACTTGAGAATGTAATTGCACAACTTAGGCTGGCTTCAGCTATGTAAGTAATGACATAAGTAGATTCCCATGGGAAGAACAGAACTCAGCTTTTGATAAGTTTATTATTAAGATTTGAATATTAAAATATAGGAATATTAGTAGCAAAGTACCTCATAATTAAGCAGGTAATAATATTGTCCTGTGAGGGAGTAATTTCTAAACCACACGAACAAGTCAACAATTTTGGAAAAACAAACAAACGAACAAACAAACCATTCCAATGTCACAATTTCCAAATAGCTGTGTAATTTGAAACCCCTGTCCTGCTCCCTTTTGTCCCCCATATACATTATATAAAGATATTGCCCATTCAGGAGAAACACCGTACATATGTTGCTCCAAAGTGTGGAAGAAAGGAAGAAAAAGGATAAATCTGGAACAGAAACGTTAATTGCACATGTGAATTTCTAAATTTTCTGATATACAGATTACTTCTAAAAAGAGAACATCCTTTTCATGTTTACACTTAAAGGCATTAGCTACCTGGATGATAGATGGCAAACACACATCGAAATCCACTGCTTCCAAGTAATTCATATGCACTGGCATTATTCCAGTCTTAAATCTTATCTTTAATTTTCCTTAGCATTATTTAAGATACTAATGAGTCCTTCAAACTAAACTCACTTCAAGGCTGAGACCAAGAAAAAATATCTGGTACAGCAGCTGCTCGAAAAGCTCTGCCTTTTTATACAGGGTTCTGGAGTACATCAAACTGCAACAGCACTATGATAATCATATTTTATTAGCTTGAACTGAATTGGAAATGAATGTTTGTTCCAGAATTACAACTCAATTCAGAATTTCTGTAAAATCATTTTGAGAGCAGTGATGCTGTCAGAGGATCTAAGAGTAAGAAAAAAGGAAGCTAATTTCAATTGCTTATCAAAAAATCCTATGGGTGTGGTTGTGATTTTGTCTAAAAGTTGTATAAATGTAATTAAGTACAACTGCAAAATAATCAATTAAAGAAGTGATATGAACTGTAAAGTGTACCTGGCAAGACTGTTACAAATAAACTATGCCAGAGCAATATCACTCTCTACAGCCAGAGCTCCCTTCAGCCAGTAAATTGCAAAGTTCCTTCCTTCTCTGAGAGTACCTTATAGCCCTGCTTGTTCCTGCCCACGGAGCAGGCAGCCCAGAAGCTGCCCTTGGAAAAAGGGAGCGAGCTCCAATCATGTCTCAACAGAAACAATTTCCTTGAAGTACAGCCACAGAGCAGAGGCATTCCTCCCAGTGACAAGGACAACTCAGCAAGGTCTTGAGGGCACCAGCCCGTGCACGTCAGAACGTTCCCAGTTTTGCTGGTATTTCAGAGGGAGTAATCAGCTTGTGCGTGTCATCAAAGCCGAGCTCACTTGCCGTCCACTCGCTGGGGAGCCAGGAACAGATTGCAGAGGTCAGCACACGCCGCTAAGGCTTGGTCAGCCCATTCCTAAGGGGCTGCCACTCTGGCACTGTTCACAGGATCTGAGCTAGCCGAGGTTACAGGGACATAAAAATAGCCATTTGGAGTTAGATCCGGGTTCGTGTGCTCCAGCGTCCTGCCTACTTGGCCAGAAGTGATGCTTATTAGAAAGCCCAACAGTACAGGAATTACAGCACTATGATTTCCCAGTATACCCTCCCAGCCTCCAGCAAGAAAGGAAAAGAAACCACGCTTCTTGCCTTAAGGAGGTGTTCCTGTGGACAGCAAAATGCCCAGAATAGGTACATCCCTCATGCAAGGCAGCAGCAGGGTTTTTTGCTCTAATGAGGAATGCTCTTCTGCATTGCGGCTCCTGGAGGTAATGAAGGAGCACTGACTCAATTAAAAAATAATGAAAAAAAAAGACCCCGCTTATGTCTGTGACTCTTATAAAGGGAAAGGGCTTTAAAATCTGTGTTGCAAGGTTTTCTTTCCTTCACAAAAGCTGGAGTTGCATTTCAGATCACTCCCCTTTGAACATACTAGTACAAGCAAACTGAGAGGAGTAAGCATTGCACCAGCTTGTTGGAACAAGGTGAGAGGTGCACAGGCTGAATCATGTTAGTGTCTCATATGTTTATCATGCGTCCATATATAAATACCAAACATAAATATGCTTTATATAATAAAATAACAATATAATAAATCATTCACATATATATAAATATATAAATGTCCCAATACACTAATACTGATCCATCACCTGTGACAAGGTTATTTACATTTTATGTAATTTTTGTTCTGGGGAAAAGTAGAAGCTAATGAAGAATAATCACCTTCAAGCAAGGCATATAAACAAATGCTTAATAATTCATAGGAGTTACAAGTAAGGAAGCTTCCCCCTTCCTGCCCTGCAGAGCAGCCCCAGGCAGATAGCCTACAGAATAGGAAACATACTGTGTAAGTGCCAAGAAATGCAGCTGACTGAAATAGTTCTCTCCCTTTCCACGAAGAGAAACTATACATTCAGCCATTTCTACTGCTGTAAAAAGTCAGTTGAAGTGACAGTAAAAAATTAGAATTGAACAAATTATCTTCTTTCAGCAGTCACAAAGGACAGTATATAACAAAATAAGACAAGCAAACATGGCAACTATGAGCAATTTCTACTTTCCTTCACTTCTCTTTGGGAGCCCTTACCCTCAATGGCACTCAAGCTGTACTTCTGTTTTCTGATTTTTGTACTGCACTGCCTGCCAGAAATCTCTGGAAAGTCACCACACTCTTTAAAGTTACATATTTTATTTCTCTTTTTTTTTCTCTCCAAGGTGCTGCATGCTATGAAGAAACAAGAAATACTCCCTCTTGTCTGCTACTCATTCTCTGTGTAACTTAGAAGCATGTATTTAATGATTACATCATTTCTATTCAAGCATGTTGCAGAATGGTAACTGATAACCTTCTGCCTACTCCTGTTTTCTCTATCTGTGGTTCAAAGAATACCTGCCCTTCCCTCTTTCAAGCCCTTTGGCTTTAGTAGCTGTGTTGAATGAGTTTTTATAGTAATTTCAGTTATATATAGTGGAAATTTGCACTAAAAAACAGGAAAAATTCTTTCCAAGATTTCCAAGAACTTCTCCAAGGAAGAGGTGGAAAAAAACCAAGAAAAGTTATCAAAATTCCCAAACATGGTTTTTTGAAAGATACAGAAATAGGGATGGATTTGGGAAAGAATTTTAAATGAAAAATATGTTAGGGACTTATTTTGTTGAAATATCAAATTTAGATATTTCAAAATAAAGCACTGTATTTTGGAAAGATCTAAATGTAAGTGATGACCAGGAGGAGATGCTTACCAGGAGAAGCACCCACCCAGGGCAGTGCATACATAAATTCTAGCATGCTCATTTCTTCTGTTCCATAATCACATGCCATCAATTTCTGATTTTTTTTTTCTGGATTCCTTGTTAATTTTCTTGTATTTTCCTTTTTTTTTTTTTTTTTTTTTCCACTGTGCATCTCTGTATACACTGGCTGATCTCACTCTTTATGAGTAACAACTTATTCAAAGGGAACAGAGCTTTGCTCAGTTTTATGGCTAACCTCATAACTCATAACTAGAAATAGTACTGACACATCAGGAAATGCAGTAAGGGAAAGGGAACATGCCAAGGTTACATTCTCTTCACTGCATAAATGGCTCCAATAAACAACTGGAATTTTAAGAGTTACTGTGATAGAGTGAATCCATGTTTCTCTAGCATTTTTAAAAAAGGCACTTTCCAGGAAATTTTTTATGTATACTAAGCACTCAGACACCTTCAACCCACCAAATGAGACAACGTGTCTGAATAAAACCCCACCCACAATTCTTTTGCCAGAAAGGAGACTTTTCCAAATTCAGCCTTTCACACTGGTTGCCTTGCCAAGTTTATATTATAAGTATAGGTTCTCCTAAAGAAGTAGAAGTAATAGTCTTGTACATGTTTTATCAAGCACTGCTAGTTTGAAACACATAGGAATTCTGTTCATTACCTGCAGTGTGTCGCAGCAGAAACTAAGAACATACCCATGTACGTGCATGCACTGGGCATGAGGGAGTTACCCCTCAGAGAGAGGCACAGGGGGTGTATAAATACACATTTACTGTTAAAAACTCCTTTCACTGAGATTAACATAATATGCTTGTTACATAACAACAATATATAAAACTTCACTGCAGTACGACAGCAAGTGCTGCCGCTTCCTCCGAGTACCAGGCCAAGACCTGAATGCCACCCAGCACCGCTGTGCTGTACAAAACTTGCAGTGTTTTGGCCAGTGGCAAATACAAATGATCAACAAAACCGGTACTACTGTTCATTTTCTTTTCTAACAGTGAGTTACTAAAGTTCACTCTATTGGTTTGCTGTTGTGTTTGATGTTCACTCTATTGGTTTGATGTTTCTGTTCTTCAGTGGAAATAAAATGATACAGAAAGAAAGAGGAGGAATCCGATTTTTCATTAAGAGATTAAATGAAAATATTTTTTGTCCAAGATGTATTGGAATAACAGCCTTTTCCACATGTTTAAAGAAAATTTTAAAATTACAGAACTTTTTAAATGTAAGGATTACCATCTAAATTTGCATAAACTCTCCAGACATTTATGTGAAATACAAGAATGAAAACACTACAGTCTTCAGAATACATGGAAAACTATTTTTATTTTATCCTCCCAGGAATACTAGCTACAGAGACTTGATCGCTTAGCAAGCAGTGTAGTTAAGCCATCTGAGGACAGAAGCATGACCTTTATGTGACCAAAATCAGCTAAGCAGTACACCTTTAATACTGGATTGAAAGCACACTAACAAATATAAAAGCAGGATTTGAATATTGTCCTGCTTATCCATTATTTTTTAATTTTTCAGAAGTAAAGAAAATAAAATCTTTCATACTGAAGACCATGGAATTTTTAGTTACTCCTTACTCCTACTGAATCTACTTATCTCAATACTTTCAGTTTCCTGAAGAGCAACTGCTAGCAGTGCAATCTCGAAAATGCAATAAAAAGAGCCTCAGGATATCTCCCTTATATTGACCGTAATTTTAGGATTCCCTATTATTTCAGTGTTCCACCCCATCTCCTGTTTTATAGTACTATTTGTTACAACGACCAACTCAGGAAGAACAAAACCATGATACTCAGAACATACTGTGACCCAGGATTAAATGTTTGTATAACGGTCCTATAGATGTGGAAGCAATGTGTGGTAATGGCAAAACGGAGAATCATTCACCATCCAACTTAACAGGGAAGCTGAAAAACAAAGGTCTCCTCTAACACCTAAGATGGACACAAAGCCCACTAAGATAGACACTGGAATTTTGGTGGGGAGGCAGGAGCTCATATGGACCACATTTTCACTGGGCTGCAAGACTACAAGTGTTCATTCATTTTAAACGTAACTTTTGTTTTTTAGATTTTTTTTTACTGTGTGATCGGGCATGTTGCCCAGGGAGGGGTGCAGTCTCCATCCTTGAAGGTATTCAAAATCCCAAGAGAGAGAGTCTTGAGCTCTAGCTGACCCTGCTTTGAGCAGGGGGGTGGAGTAGACGACCTCTCAAGGCACCAGATGTGCCCATCAGCCTCAGCTATTCTATGATTTCCAAACAGCTCTGGGTTGGACAGAAGTTTGAATGAATGACCAGGACAATGAAACTCCTTGGTGCTGCAATAATCATCTGTTTTATGGCACTCGGGTGCAGAGGTAAATGGTTATTACAATGCACTTAAGAGTTGGATCCATTTCAGAAGCTGAGAAGGTAATTCTTATCTGGTTTTTTTTGTTAAAGCTTTTCAGAAGGAAAGGAAACCTGCAAGTTTATTATTTATTTTGTTACTTCTTTTGCATTAGTCTGTATTTTTGGATGAACTTTTTGCTAGACAGCTTAAAAAACTGGTTTTACAGAATTAGCATTTTTACTGAATAAAAGCCATCAATATGAACTACTGTTTTGATTAAATCTACTACTTTTACAGCTTACGCAGTATGTAACAGTGCTGACACAGCTATGTTCAGATCAAACTGGGATAGATGTCACAGGGTGTTCCACGTGCAGTACCAGGAATCCAGACGTCTTTCCTGCTGGAGCTCTGCAGAGCTCTTGGTGCTGCCCTTAGGAGAGGTGAGTAAGGGCTAGGTCAGTTCCAGGGCTCCCTCGGTTTATATTATTTAGTTCTCACTAAACCTCCAAGAGCAGCAGTGTTCCAAAACACTTTAGAATATATCAGCGGTGGATAAAAGAAATGATGTGTTAGTGGATAAAGTTCTTATAATCGCTTAGAAAAGTCCCACGGTTCTCCACAAAACTCACTTAATTGCTTTGTCATTTGTGCTTGTTAGTGTTTCTAACAAGGGGGGAGATGGAAACCAAACACCAAAGGGTCCCTTAGCAGGCACACAGACCAAGACCAGTGACTCATTACAGGACTTTAAGTAGGTACTGGCCTGAGATACTGTCAGGCCTGTGTCTCAACCTGCAGTGAAGTACTGGCTTGTTCCTGGCATTTATAATAACAAAAACTGTCTGCCTAAATTCTGGATGAGGATGATAATATTCTTCCTTTGCAAAGAGTAACCTAAGAAAGCACACAGCTGTGTGGAGAGTGGTGACTATACAGGAGGTGGCTCCATTTCTGCACTTATGGTATTATGGAAACGAAATAAATGTTATTCTAGCGGGTGCTGCAGTTTAATTTTCAATGATCAAACTGCCCAAGTTTACTAAGGCTTTTTCTTATGGATTTTGCATTCAGCGAGGATACTGTAGGTGACGTGCTGGAGAAAGGAACAGCTAGTTCTGGGCATAGTACTACACAGATGAGACTTAATCTGTACTTGAAAAGGCTGCATAAGACATTGACCTGTCACATTTATGCAGGTACATAATTTTCCAATCTAGGGCAGCATGACTGCAAATTACATTTGCCTGCTGGTTAGTTTGGGCAGCTGCAACTGCACTGTTTCCTTGTTCAGAGAAGAGGGTTGTACTTTACAAGGAGAACTTGGAAGCTCTCAAGCTGAGACAAACCTGGCAGATTGACCGGGAGCAAACAGAACATTTCATGTATCTTGGCATAAACAAACACTGCCCTCAGATGTTCCCTTTCAAAACCAGACGTGGAGGGGTACAGAGGGGGTTGTTGCAGTCTCTTGGAAATTCTCTACAGCTTATTACTTGGCATTGTGGCACTTTAAAAAATTACTTTGGGTTTCATAGTGGCAGTACTATAAAATAAACATATAATCTGTATATTTTAACAAATAGCCAGAAATTGTAAGAACTCACTAAAATTTGTTCTGTGTCTGTACTGTAGACCATGTTTGGGCTTTGGTTTTCTTCACTGAAGACTCAAGTTAGCCAGCTGCTTCTGCTGTTACTGACTGCAGAGGTAACTCACCAAGTGACTGCAGACAGCCACAAAAACCCGGATGGGTGCGTTCTGCTGCACTCCCACTGCCCAGGGGATGTGCCAGGTCTTCCTCTGAAACACCTGTCGGATCACCAGCCCGGGATGGCTGCTGAGAGACAGAATCCCTGCTGCCCTTCCCCCAAAACTCACCAGGGGAAGGACAGCTCTAACTTTGTGTTGGCGATTCATGGAACTGTGGCCTGTGAAAGCTGCCTTGGAGTGCAGAAAAGTGTTAGTTTCTTGAGAAAGCAGCAGGCTGCCAGGTTTATTTGCACTTCCCTCTCTAAATTAAACCAAACTCTGAGGAATAGAGAAGTGCATTAGGAAAAAGTAACCTCTTAATTAAGGGTGTCTGGGAAATTTTGCATTTCCAGAGGAGAGATTTAGTAAAGCTTTCAACATAGACTTTGTAGAGAGTTATGCTGATAGGAGCTGTAATACAAGTTGTTTATAACTACTGCAGCATATATTTTGGCTTCTAGCAATAGGAGTTCAGATAATGTAAATATTTAGAAATAATTCTGATTTCAACACAACTTTATTAATTGATTTCTCTTATTTTAATAATTGACATGGCACATATAATTTTTAGTTAAGAACAATTTGTGAAACAATTCTGATCATATTAATCAAATGCTGGCTCTGAGACAATGAAATACTTACAGCCTCTGGTGGCTTAGCATGGACTATAAAATGTGCTAAATTAGAGACACAGAAAGCTTGAAATAGCTTTTATGAGGTAGCTTGAGGGAAGCCTTAAAATCGTTTGTATGAAATAGCTTGTATCTACCATTTGGCATTCATTTTGGTAAAGCTGTAGATTACATTTCCCTTTGTTAAGAATAAAGAAATAAACACAGATTAATTTATGCAGCCAAGATATTAATGTGAACATGAATCTTTCCTTCGAATAGAAATTCCTTCCATTTTAATTATTGATAACAGCTCAACTTGCTCAAAAGGGAAAAATTTTAGCGTTTTAAATTTATTCGGCTTCTTTTACTCTGCACTTTTTCATGGGTAAGGAAAAAGGGCTACTCCTATTTTTGTCTCTACCCTTTCCTATTCCCCTACCCGAAGGCATAGGCGGCATGGTTTTCTTAGGGAAAACATACCACGAGAAGGTGGCTAAATGATTTCTGTACCCTGCCAACAATCCTGAGTGAATCGCGCACCAGGTTCCCATATCTACTTTGACCCGAGAGCGCAGCCGGTGCAGGCAGCAGCTCCTGCAGGCAGCGATGCTCTGCCCCTGCCCACGGGCACGGCCGCACTGGCGGGCCCACCGAAGGTCATCACGGCCCTTCCAAAGAGCGCGGAGCCCGGTCCTGCGGGAATTCCCGCCGTGACAGCCGGGACACGCGGGGCTGTGGCGGGTCACGTATCCCGGGCAGTGCGGGGGCGGATGAGCCCGCCCAGGCTGGGCGCTGAGGGGTCAGTGCTGCGGACACACACAGCCATACTTCGATTTCGGGCGCGCAGATGACGCAACAAAGCCCCTAAAATAACTTGGCGTCACCGTTTCCCGGTGTTTTATCGCCTCTGCTCGGAAACTGCCGCGGCCTGCGGGGCCCCCTCCGCTCTCCGGCGGGGTCAGAGCTCCCCCTCCCGAGGCAGCACGGCCTCGCCGCTCCCCGGGGCCGCTCCCGCTGCCCTCGCCGGGTCCCTCCCGGGGGGACGCCGGGCAGGAAGCGGCGGGGCGCTGCCTCCTGTCCCGGCAGCGGCGCTCGGCTTCGGCCGGGCTCGCAGGCAGGTACCCGCCGCGGGAGGGACAGGCCGCCCGGCTGGTTCCAGGC
>VYZT01024083.1:18175-40607 GCA_013400735.1 Pomatostomus ruficeps | reverse complement strand
CAGGAGCCGCCTGGCCGCTTCCGAGCCGTCCCCGGCGGCGGCGGCTCGCACCTGGTGCCCGCAGGTCACCTGCGAGCGCGTTCGGCCTCGCCCTCTTCCTCCCGCTCCTCTTGACCGGATGAGCCGGCCCCGGTGGAGGAGTCAGCGGGGCGGCAGGCACGACCTGCGCCTTGCCCCTGCACCCTGTGCCTGTGCGCCGGGCGCGGCTCGGGCCGGGTGCCCGGTGCCCCACCACGTCCCGGCAGCGGGCAGAGCGCCGGGGCCGCTCATCCCCGGGGCCGGGCGGCTCTCGCGCCTCTGAGAGAGCTTCGGGAGCGATTATTCCTCGGGAAAACAGTACTTCCTGTTGGTAAAGTAAGACTTGACAGGTTTGGGTAAATAGAGGTGCCTTCTGCCTGTGTGAACTTCTGGCACTATAAATGCGTTTGAGAGTGTAGTTCAGTTAGTCCACGTACTTGGGACTGTGACTTCCAGGGCAGTTCTTACATTGCTTTAGTCTGAGCGTAATCGTTGTTTTGTCCTGACTCGAGTCCGTGCTTCACTTCTTGATCATTTTGAATTGTTAAAGCCACAGACTTACTGTGAAATGTGCAACATGTAGGTTTAAAGTGGAGTTCTCTTAAAACATAAATACAATCTTAGAATAACTTCTGAAGTTATCTGGAGTACTTTTTTTCTAAACGACTTCACTGTAAATGTGTTTGTCATTAAATTGACTGTAATTGACTTTCCAGCAGAAAACAGATTTGTTGGTGAGGCCAGAGTCCTTTACCAGTGAAATTCACATTAGTGTCACTTCTGAGGCAAAGCTTGGAAGAAAAAAAACAGTGTTTGAAATCCTGAGAAACTTTCGTTAATTAACCAGAAAGAGTACTTTGATTTTGGGTTGTCTGTCTTGCAAAATTGTTGTCTGAGTCTATGACTGAAGACTATGAATCACACCTAGATCTTGTCTGCATGACCATGATTCGTTCCAGTGCAGGCTGTTGTGCTCCTGGCACTTTACAGAAGTCAAAGAGAGCTCTTCTGCTTTTTATAACGTGGAGACTCCTCTGCCTTTCCTGAAGGTCTGGGACAACCATCTTCTCGCTGACCACCTTACCCATAGCCAGTACTCTTCTGCCTCTGCTGCTATTCTTGAGATGCTTGTATGTGAGATGTGTGATTTTCTTAATTGCATGCATGTTGCAAGTATAAAAACCATTTGGAACAAAGCACAGCATTAAAAACACAATCAGAATTTACACCTAAACCCAGTGTGCAGTGGGAGGCATTTACCTATGACTTAAAACAGGAACAGAAAATTATTTGAAAGTATTGCATGTGGAGATGGCCAGGGAATAGAATTGGAAAACCAAATTTGTAGCCACTCAAAAAAGAAAATTTGGCTACTGCCTGAAACCTTTTGATTTTCAGGCTGCTACATTCTTTTAAAAAAGCATGAGTGCTTGACTGTTTTGATGGGATTAGGCTAGTATTTTGAGGCTTATTATTTTGTGGGGTGGGAATGTTATCTTAACCTATCTTCTCCCTAAAACTTACTTGAAATAAGTACTTTTCAGAACTGTGGTTCTTGTTTTTGTTGGAAGAACTCATACCATTTTCTTTTTAAAAGTAGATAAAATGCTTATTGCACTGAGTACATGCTTTGGCAATGCAAGATGTTGATGGTTTAAATTCTAGTATTACAAGATTCTGAAGATTCTCTTTCTGATAGGCTTGGTGTATTGGGTAGCTTACAGAAATTAGTTCCTTCTGGTTTTTCTTTGTTCCTTACAATCCAAAGCTTAGGTCTGGGTATAAGATCATTCCATTGTATTTTGCTTTAATTTGATTAGTTTTCCATTTCAACACTTCCTTTATTTAGGCTGGCTTCATTCTGTAGAAATCCGACAAGCTATCATGCCCGAAGTAAAAGTTAATAGTTCTGTTTGTGCTGTGTTCATCCATAAACCAGCCTGGGTTTGGATTTCCCATTTCAGTTACGGACCAGTCTGATTCCTCTTGCTTCAATATTAGAGACTGTTGATTTTGTAGTTCTGTTATGTGACTATGTGGATTAAAGGATTATATAGTTCATGAACATTTTTTAAATCCACTTTGTTTCATAGCTGGTAGATGTCCCAGTCCAGTGTTGCTTGGTGGTAGTTTTTATAGCCAGTTTTATGTAAGAGGCTGTTGCTAAACAGAAATATTTCAAGTAGAAGTTGTAACTCACTTCCAGCTGCAGTGTGGTAGGATTCCTTGAGAAGCAAACCTTTTGCCTACTTCAGG
Organism: Pomatostomus ruficeps; assembly: GCA_013400735.1. Classification (NCBI taxonomy): domain Eukaryota; kingdom Metazoa; phylum Chordata; class Aves; order Passeriformes; family Timaliidae; genus Pomatostomus; species Pomatostomus ruficeps. The sequence goes on along the minus strand of VYZT01024083.1, from coordinate 38,333 downwards.
TTGTGGTTGCTGTTGTAAAGCCTGGGTCCCTAGGACTGTCAGCCTGCAGGCTCCCCTCCTAGGCAGTAAGCTGCAGTTTCTCAGCCTTGAGTGCTGGTCTCAAGGAGGATCAAAATGGTTTGTGACAAGTTTTGTTAATTAAAAAAAAGAAAAACCTGTCTCAAAACCATACTTAGTTGCTAAGCAACTCGCAGCAGTACCCTGCTGATTATGTTTTAGAGGATCCGTAAGGCTCACAGGCTGCCACACTAGTGTGAGATGAGGCACTCTTTTATGAAAACACTGCCTCTGGGACATGGAGTTCTTGCTCCTATCTTTAGAGGGTGTCGCAGAAGAAAAGGTAACTCCCAATGAAAAATAAAAAGATAGTGAGGTATCGTCCCACTCAAATTTTTAGATGGGCTCTCTTTTCCCTGGTGTTCACCTCTAGGTTCAGTGGAAAGACTGTTCCTTTTATGCAACAAAGGAATAACAAAAGAGGCTGATTTCCTTGGAAATTGCTGCTGCTGACCTCAACACAGTTCTCCCTCTCTTCCCTTTTTTAATTTTCTAATAGTTCAGTTGGAGAAAATGAGTGTAATGAGGAAGAGTATGTTGTTGAAGAGAGCCTGAGGCAATGAGGAAACTTGAATAGAAACATGAGACTTGGGAAACTTTCAGGAAAGGGAAGTCTGATAAATAAGCATAAACTAAGATCTTCATGGAATTATGATAGACATCAGGCCTTTGATGTTTTAACATTAGTCACTTAAATTTATTCTGCTTAAAAATGTATCTTTGATGCCTATTTGAAGAAAATGCTTAGATTCTTACAAGAAGATAAAAATATTATATGAAACTTCTGTAGGTCTAGGTCAACTTTAGGGTGATGTAGCTGCAAAATAAACATGAGGTATAACAAAAATGACATTCTGTTCACAGATTTTACATGTTTATATTTGTGAGAAAGGAAATTAAATTTTTGCTTAGGAACCTTAGTCAACTAAGCAGCTGATTCCCAAGATAATAGTTTCAGAATCTGACCATGGACTATTTTGTAGTCAGTTATATTTATTGGTCCCCAGGCAGAATTGTGACTAGTCCCTATAGTAAATCACCTGTCTGATACCTACAAGAAGTAGAGTCTACTAACTTGTGTAGAACTGCGATGTTCTGTATTCCAGGTGTTAGAGTTCATCTCTTATACCCTGTTTTAAGAAAAAAAAGAGGACCCATGATGGTCAGTGAAAAGTATTTTCAAGGTAGGTCTGGTAAATATGTGTAATATTTGCATTTGTTTCTTTAGTTCCCCTGTTCTCCACCACAAAAATCGTTACAGATGCGTGGAGCACTGCAGTGTGCGGAGCTGCTGGATCAGAGAAGCCTCCCAGTAGATCCGTATTAACTGTAGTTTATCTGTTGCAGGGACAAGGAAGAAAGCTGCGTGCCCAGGACTTGGTCTGTTTTATACCATATTGTCTGCCTTCCTTTTCTCAGTGGCCTCTTTATTTCTTAAAAAAATAGAAGATGTACATTCAGTGGAAGTGAGTGCATTTCGATGTGTTTTCCAAATGGCATTTGTTCTTCCTGGTTTAATATACTACAAGTAAGTGTAGAAAATGTTTAAATTTAAAGTTATTTCTTAGAACTAGATCTAGAATTATCACTCAAATAAGATTGCAGTTTTATTCTAGTTTGGATTTCAATTGCATAACTGCATTATTTTAGATTGGTTGATAGTTTCTTAATACAATTCAGAAAACTGAAAATCTTTGATTCCCTGAATGGTAGAGGCTTCTACTAGGATTATTGTATCAAAAGCTTTGATTTCCACGAAGGGGTGATCTTAAAAAAATAGAACGTAATTAGTAGATACTCTTGGGTTATTTTGCAAGCAAAAAATTAATCTCTAGAAGAACAGGTTCTGGACTCTGAATGTGATTGGGGGTCATAATGGAAATAAAGTGGTCTGTGATCAGACAGTTAAAAATATTTGGGTATTTAAAGTCTCTCATTTAGAAAGGTGTGTACCATATTTAAATGTGTTTGGATGCTAGTCAAGAAATAAGCAAGACAGTGACATTAATGTGACATTTCTGTTTTTCAGAACAGGGTTTTTGGGACCAAAAGGTAAAAGAATTTTTCTTTTCTTCCGAGGATTCCTTGGCTCTACTGCAATGGTTCTTCTCTACTACGCTTACCAAGTCATGCCACTAGCTGATGCCACTGTTATAACTTTTACCAGTCCTGTTTTTACATCGTTGCTGGCCTGGATCTTTCTCAAAGAGAAATACAGCCTTTGGGATCTTCTGTTTACTCTCTTTGCAATCACTGGAGTGATTCTTATTGCCAGACCACCATTTCTGTTTGGGTCACGTGTTACGGGGATTGAAGGAAGTTACACAGATCACCTTAAAGGAACTATAGCAGCGATTGCAAGCACATTATCTGCAGCTTCGACTATTGTTATACTAAGGAAGGTGGGAAAATCTGTGCATTATTTTTTGTCAATCTGGTATTACGCAGTCATTGGATTAATTGGCTGTGTTATAGCATTGTTCGTTTTGAATGAGTGGCGTTTACCATATTGTGGTAGAGATAGGGTTTTTCTAATATTAATAGGCTTGTTAGGGTTGGGGGGTCAGATATTTCTCACAAAAGCATTACAGATAGAGAAAGCTGGACCTGTATCAATAATGAAAACGATGGATGTGGTGTTTGCTTTTATTTTACAAGTTCTTTTTCTCAACCATCTACCAACATGGTGGACTGTGGGCGGTGCCCTTTGTGTAGTAGCCAGTAGTTCTGGAACTGCCATTCGTAAGTGGCGACACAGCGTGAGAAAAGCTAAACAGAGGGAAATCTAACAGTATAGACACTGATTCATTACAGAAACAGGCACTCTTGAAATATATATATAAATGCAATATTTATTTATTTTAAATATCCCATTTACCAAATCATGTACAATAAAATAAGTTGACTTTTTTTTTTAACCAAAATTGAAGATGTTTTAGCAATTGATGAGGTATATACTTTCCTTTCTTATATTTAGGTTTGCTAATACAGACAGTAGAAAGATACTTGACAGTTATTGCTTCCTTTCAAAAGTGGACAATATTTATTATCATAAAGTTCCTGACTCTCCACTTCTTAGACTGTTTTTCAGAGCAGTGGAAATAAGTCTCCCAGACTTAATACTATTCTGTGCTTGATTACCACAGGGATTGCAGTACCAAAGTTAGAAGGGAATGAAGAGTTGATAATCCTTAAACAACCAGCTTTTATAAAACAGATAAAGCTTGTACTTCTACAAGCTTTCTGATTATTATTTGGCACAAAACAGATGCCAAATACGGATTTAATTTTAATTTGGATTCAAAAAGGACAAAAGCAATTTCATTTTTCCAAATAATATCAAGAGAAAATTAAGTTGTGAAAATTATCTATCAGCTTTGCTTTTTTTTATAAAGAATTTCAAGTGTTTGCACTTACTTTGCAGACATAGTGAAACAACCTAATCAGCTTTTTTTTCAAATGTGGTTTTCCCAATAAACATGTCTTTAGTTGCCGCAGTCTCAGTGATGAGAGACAACTGTTAATTCTATACCACTTGTAAATTAGCCCTTTCTTGTGGTATGGAATGCTGCGCTGTAGCTGCACTTTTCTTTATTCTATGCAAAAGATTATATTTTTTGGGTATTTAATATAGGTTATGTTTAATGCTGCTTATGACCCTTTTTAGATTCTTCTATACAAAAGTCCTTTATGAGACCAAGTTTGAGTCTCCTTTGCCTTCATAAAGTTAGGAGGATTTACAGGAAAGCTTTTGCCTGTTTCCTAAGAATGTACAAGAGTGCAATGAAATTGCAGTTTCACAGAAAATGCAGGTTGGCCAAGGTCATACAGAGGTTCTACAGAGGAGGTTTGAGGAAGGCTTGGTGGGAGGGTGAATCTATGCATACACATCACATTCAGGCATCCACACTACATCAGACAGTGCTAGTGGGCAGTTTCAGTCCCACTTCTCCAGCTGGCCCTTTCAAGTCTGCATTTATCACTTCTCTTGCACATCTTCTCACTTTTGTAGGCTTTATCTTGAATGCAACAAATACTAAAGAAAAATACTTTTGTTACGGATCTTGGTGTCCTTCACATTTCAGGAGGACTAAATGTTTAGTATCAGGAAGTGGAATTTTCCCAAGTTGAGACTTACATACTTTTGGGTCTTGTCTCAGTAGAGTATAAAGAAAATTTTTACTTGAGTATTTATTTGACCCTTTGTATCGTGAGGAGGTTTTCAGTTACTCACTCTAGTGTTTTTCTAAAAGAGAATGCTGTGCTCCGTACACCTGATACATGTTTTTTCCAAAATTACTAAAGGTGGCGGATGTTTTCTGATTTTGATTTATAGATGTCTGGTCACATGTCTTTTCTTTTGCCAATAAGCCTTGCATCCTGTCAGGGTAGATCTAGGGATCTAGACTGGAATGCATGCAGTACTTGAGGATCAGAGTATCATATAATATACTGAGTTGGAAAGGGCCTGTCAGGATCATTGAGTCCAACTCCTGTCCTGCACAGGACACCCCAAGAGTCACACCATGTGCCTGAGAGCATTGTCCAAACACTCCTTGAGTCGGAGAGGCTTGGTGATGTGACCACTTTCCTAGAGACTCTGTTCCAGTCCCCAAACATCCTCTGGGTGAAGAACCTTTTCCTGATATCCAGCCTAAACCTCCCATGACTCAGCTTCATGTCATTTACTTGAGTCCTGTCACTGAGCACAGGGAGAAGAGATCAGCACCTGCCCCTCCACTTCCCCTTATAACGATGTTGAAGACCTCAGTGAGGTCTCCCCTCAGTCTCTTCTTCTCCAGGGTGAACAGACCAAGTGACCTTAGCAAGTCATCCCCTGCAGATGCTTCACCATCTTCATGGCCCTCCATTAAGCTCTCTGTAACAGCTCAACGTCTTTCTTACATTATGGCACCCAAAACTGCACCCAGCACTCGAGGCTACCCCAGTGCAGAGCAGAGCAGGACAACCCCCTCCCTTGCCCGACTGACGATGCTGTCCCTGATGCCCCCCAGAACACGGTTGGCCCTCCTGGCTGCAGGGCGCTTCTGGCTCATACTCACCTTGCCATCGGCCAGGACCCCTGTGTCCCTTTCCGTGATGCTGCTCTCCAGCCTCTCATTCTCCAGTCTGTCTGTTGCCCCACCCCAGGTGCAGAATCTGTCACTTGACTTTGTTCAACTTCATACGTTTGGTGATTGCCCAGCCCTCTAATTTATCGAGGTATCTGCAGGGCCCCCCTGCCTCTGAGGGATTTAACAGCTCCTCCCAATTTAGTGTCATCAGCAGACTTGGTATTCCTTGGAGTCCTGCGTCCAAGTCATTACTGAAGATGTTGAAGAGAACTGGGCTGAGGATAGAGCCCATTAGTGATAGGTCACCAGTCTGATGCCACCCCATTTCACTCTGTTTGTGCCTGACCTGTGAGCCGCTTGCTCACCCATCGTGTAACACAGTTACCCAGCTGTGTGCTGGACATTTTGTCCAGAAGGTTGCTGTGACAGTATCAAAAGCTCCGCTGAAGTTCAAAAAGATTACATGTACTGGCTTTCCTAGATTGACTAGGTGGGCTACCCTGTAGTAGGAGGAGATAGGTTTGACAATCAAGACTTGCCATTCATGAAGCTGTGCTGGATGGGACCAATGATTGAGTTGTCCTCCAGGTGTTTTTCAGTACCTCACAGAAAAACCTTTTCCATGTATCTGGATATGAGGAGCTGTCTTTGTCCAAGTTTCTGTAGGTAAAACCAGCACCCTGAATCTGAATGTGTTAATGGATATGAGCAGATTCCACTTGAGTGATGGAATCGGTTCCTGCTTACAGCTGTCTATTCTCTGCTTTTCCTGAAGGCTGAAGCTCATCTACTGTTGACGAGGTCAGGAGTAGTATGCAACTGCTTTACTATCTCTTAAAAGCCTCACATAATAAAATTGCAGTTTGGCACCATTTTTGCTTAATACTTGAAAGTGTGAACTGGGATTGTTTTTCTGCTGCTTAACCATCACTGCCAGTGAACAGCAGCTTTCAGGGGAGGGAAGGAAAACAGACTGCATTTTTTACTGCTTCACTTCTTGTTTAATATGCGTGTGTTTGGATTGCCACTTACAAAGGTGTGGTTCCAAAGCAGTTCAGATTGACGTAAACTTGGATTGTCAGCTAGCCCTGCTCTCTCCTCTTGACTCAATGCTTATGCGGTTATGTGATGAGCTGTCCCAGTATGTATCTTTTTAGTAAGGCTTTAAGTAAGTAGAGAGGGCAAAACCAGAGTAGCCTAAACTTGATGACTGTGTAAAAACATTAGGAAGTAAAATTAGATAATAGTTCAAATTACAGCATATGACTGCTGCTTTGTCAGTACAGAATAAAAACTATGTGGAAGCTTACATAAAAAAAAAATCTTTAGTTTGTATGATTCCAATGACTCTTTTTTACCATTAGTAGAGAAGAACAGGCTACTGAAGAAAGAATTGTTTTCTTGCCCTTAACACATAAGTAAATGTACAAAATACGCTACATAACCAGAAATCAACATCTAGATAGAGTGATTTGTAATTTTTGTCTCAAGTTCTTGCAGAAACTCTTTCAATATATTTCTAGTGCCAAAACCCCCAGATGATTGTGTTTTTTCTTTGTTCAAACATACAGGGTTTCCTTATGGCTTCATCTGCTTATTTCCTCTTCTTGTTCTTAAACCTTCCTAAATATTTAAGTTGTTAAAATAATAATCAAAACCAGATCCTATGTTGGAGGATGTATGTTTTGGAACATTATTTTGATCCATCTTCTAGAGAACTGTTCAACTGGTATGAGAATGACTTGACTAGGGCTTCTCTAGCCATACAGCATGATAAGCTAGTTTCTGTAATTGGTTTTTCTACATCATGTTGGGAATGAAAGACATTTAAGCTTTAAGTTCTTCAACCGCCTCAATTTAAAAATTTTTCTTCCTCTCAAATATAGGCTGAAAACCTAAATAGTAGTTGCAAGCCTAAAAGATAATGACACTAGAAAAGTGTGGGATACCATGAAATGCTGGGGTTTTTTAATAGAAAATATTTCTTAAAATTTCTGTTAAGATGGTAAAACTTTTCTTCAAAGCTTAACAGTTTGAGAATCTGAAATGAAACTGGCTGAGCCTTGATTCTTTTAGATTCTGATCTCTTTTAGCTTTTTAATACAGCAAGTTTCTCAGGGTCATAACTTATTTTTCTGAGCTTTGTATCAGAAATATATTGATGTTCATCGTCTGTAGTGTCCTGTTGTGATCTTTACTTTTAAGTTTGATAAATATACTTTTCTAGTAGAAACTCCTTCCTTTGTAATATGGTGGAATATTGTTGCATTGCAATTGCTTTGTTATGATGTTAAGTTTCTCTTGAATTTCAACATATTCATTCAATGTACTGATTTCACTGGATTCTGACTAGAAAGAGTAATAATTAATTATTGGTTATTTTGCACAGAAACATAGGGATAAAAATATTTAGTTGTTACTGATGCATCATAAGTTTGGTTTATATGTTCTTTACTATGCAAGACACTGTAATTGCCTGTGATCTTCAGTGAGACTTTGTAGCCTTAAAGCCTTATGCACCCAATTCTTCTATAGAAAGCTGATGGCTTTGTACTGTCACTGTGCAGCAGCCAGGTTCTTCAGGTTAAGTTGGTTGTTCAAAGTATGCTCTAAAAGCCTTTTAAATAAATCTACACCAAGAATGTGATGAGCTCATTGTGTAGACAAGGGTGGTCTACATAATTAAAATGAATTTCCGGCATTTGTCTAACTCCAGGCATGAAGTAACCTCAACATAACAGCGTTGGTGAGATTACTAGTTAAATGTGTCATTTTTATTCTGAAACCAGACTCCCAATTCCAAAAAGTATTCAAGGATGGTCCTTCCATAATTGGTAATGATAAAATGGATCATACTTCCCTTGATCATAATTTAAAATAAACAACTACCCTCATGGTATTTTCTCTTCCTTGAGCTTTTGTTTAAGAGCTGTTTAAGCGCTGTCTGTTGGACGGTTTATTTCTAGAGAGGCAGCCTCTTTAGAAGTTATTTCCTTGCTAACTAGCAGTAGTTACCCAGGAAGAGTCTCTTTTTCAGTTCTCTAACCATGATTACCATGGCAGGCTATCTGTGGCATCAGTCCCACGAGGGTAATACAAACATGATCTCCATCCCTGCATGGATTCAGCGTTGGCAGTGTCGACAGCAGATGTGAACACTGAGTTCAGCAGGACGTTGCAGCTACCAGCAGAATGTTTTTGGGGTCATAACTGCCTGTCCATCCAAAGAAAAGTTATGGCTTTATGTTCCTGCAGATGCAGGTGACTTCAGGGGGGAACATACATAGAGTTCCGTGGTGATAACTTCTGTATATCAGAATGAGTAATTTCCTATATTATGTGAGTTATTGTTTGACAAAAAGGGGGTAAAAATACCCTCAGCATTAATTAAAGGATTTGTACTATGTCCTATATATTGTTAAATATATGTTGAATTATATGTTTTGTAGAAGTTACTGGCTTTGTTATGTAGTAGTATATTTTTATAGACAATTCTTATATATTGAAATGTTAAGAATATTTTCGTAAGAGATTTGTATTCCTCGTTGCTAATAAAATGATCCTGAAGAACGAATCTCTTGTTTTGCATTGATAAGTGGAATATAACTGAATGTAGTGATTGTAAAACTTTATGAAAGAGCTGTTAATCAAACAGTCCCTGATAAACATGAAGATATGCCTGAAATTCTGCTAATATTAGCATGCTGCATCACTTTTTATGCCTTGCAACAAGCTAGTGAGAAAATGAAGCTTCATCAACTTAATTTCTTAACTGGAAACACTGTAGCATTGACAGATCAGTAAAGTTAAATTTTACTGTGTCCTAGTGGCAGTTTGTTTCTGTGGATATTTTTGTTCTGTTTTATTAATTATACGTCATGATTGGAATTCAACTCTTGTCCCACTTGTTACAAGGTGATACTGAATTCATCCTTGTGCTTCCCATTATCTAATGTGTCCATAATTAATTTTTCACCAAAGGGGAAAAGAAATTCGTATTTGCTAAGTATTACAAAAAGATGCTAATTTTTATTATCCTTACAGCCGTGCCACTTCCTACAGTGTTGGCAGTTTTTGTAAGAGCTGAAGATAACAGAAGCGGACTTCTCAAGCTTACACTTGAGAGCATTGAGAGGAGGTGACAAATCTTTTTTTCTGGGTGTAATTTAGAGAGAAAAACAGATGAGGGACTATGAGTTACATCGTGGGGAATTACTGGCAGTGTTGGCCTGTCTCTCCAGGATCCTCTTCACTTCATATGCTCAAAAATTGACTTATTGTAGGACGACTCAATGCTGTTTGTTTCACATGCGCTAAAGTAAAGGAAAAGCAAAGTACTTCCAAGAGATCTCACTGTGCTAGGCATAGGCAAGGGAAGATTGTTTGTGAAAGAAACTTTGCCACTTTCTCTTGGCAGTTCTGTGTGTTCTTTGGAACAGCTAAAACATATAATAGATAGAAATTTAAGCTTCAAGAGAAAGGGAAAAAAGAGCTTTTTGGATAAACATTATTAAAATATTTAGAAATTATGAGTGACATAGCATAAGAGACAAGGACTATTACTAGATAATAAAACTCAAACAAAACTACAGAATTATGCTATTCACTCAAAAAAACCCCAAAACCTCAAAAGGAAAAGAGATCAGAGGATTAAAAATTAAAGAGCATTCCCATTATTACTTGGAAAACAAACTTGACTGAAGTTGCAAAATACTTACGAGCACTGCAAGTTATCCCTGTAGTCATTTGATGAAGTCTTCTTATAGTCCTGAGCACAGGAAGTAGTAATACATGAGCTAAAATATGCAGACAGACTCTTCAAATAGGTTCCAATTGATGCTTTTTATTCTTCAATTAGCTTTTATTGAACTGTATTTTCTGACACTACTGAATGGAGTTTCTACATTACCCTGTCAAGGAGCAATGAATTCTAGAAAGGATAACAGGAAACTAATATGTCATCTGGGTTTACATACTGAGCAAAGGGAAGAAGAGATTTGAGTTCTTTCTCTGCTAGAAGGAAGTGTTTTTGGGGTCTGTGAAAGAGGTACAAAGAAAACTCGTGTTTTCTGGCCAGCGACTACAAAGTTCATTTTCCCTCTGTACTGTGACTATTCTGTCAGCAGGTGGGGCTGTCTCTTAATTTATTCCTTAGGGTGTAAGATTAAATCCTTTTAAAAATCCAAATCCGCAAATCCAGACGTTAAAAGTTTCAGTACAATGTGATGTATGCAGTGTAAATACTAAATTTAAGTAGGATTCCAAATGCTGTTGAAGCATTGTATTGACTACACGATGCTGCTTCAGCAGACCCTTGGATCATCTCTTAAACTCTTTTCTCTGATGTTTCAAACTGTGTCCTGCACCCCCCCTCCAGAGCAAATGATTCTAGATGGTGCTGGAGGACTTCGGCAAGGCTCTCTGAAATTCTAGGGAGCAAGGAGGGAGGGTCTGCCCCCTTCATGAGAATGTCAGTGAGTTGGCAGGGATCCTGTAATGAGATAGGACATCTTACCAGTAATGATGGTACTGGGTATGAGGCAGTCTGGATATGGAGCATATGTCCTAAACATTCTTATTAAAAAAAAATTAGAGGGATAATAAGTACATTCTTGCTGTTAAATTCGTTGTGGCAATTTGTTGTGAGCTAGGATCAATTTAGGGTACTGGTTCTAACGTTGCACAGAAACAGAGCACATACGCTGTCTGAGCAGTTGACTGGCAGGTTGTAATAGTTCCCGTCTGTTTTCCTCCTGTTTGGCTCGGAGATTTAAAAAATATTTCTGTTCCACTCTTAATTTTTTTGGGGGGTTGGGGTGAGACCCCTGCATAGTTCTTGAGCAGGTTCTTGGTGCAGGTGCTGAGGCAGGGAGGCCTTACACATCATCTAGTACCTCATCCGCAGCCCTGACTGCCAAATATTGCCAATGCCAGGGTTTTCCAGTAACTGTTGCTCTGGTCACCACAGCACAGGGCTATGGGCAGGAGCAGCTGTACTGGAAGAGCCTCTTCAGGCAGAGCAGCTGATTAAATACGGAAGTTGTGCAAGCTTTTGAGCATAGACACACCATCCTGTGCCTAAAGCCTGGCAGAGTTGGGAAAGGTTGTACCAACTTAATTTAAGGGAGAGAAATATTAGAAAGGGAGGAGGTGACATGGCTAAGTACTACTGTGAACTAGAAAAAATACTTGTCAACATGTTTTCCATTGGAAGGTTGGCTGGAGTATTTTTTCACTGGTGTTAACTGGCACTGTTAGGTGTTGTTCTACTTCAATAGGAAGTACTGGACAGTTTTTGGGAAGCTGAGTTATGTAAGAGAAGAGAAAAACCTTTTTAATATTATTTGGAAAGGCTACGTGGCAAATCCATTTTATTTTATAAAAGAACACAGTTCACTGTGAACCAGATATTAATATTTACTTTCTTGTTTTCCCATTAGTACTTTATTTCTTAAAACAAATATTCCTTTATATTGCCATAAAAATTGTTCAGTCACTGTTGAGTTTTGATCAGGAAGTGAAGGAGAAAGCTGTTTGCTTTTAAAAAGTAAACCTGATTGTATTGGATTTTTTTCACTTTGCCAGAAATATTTCATGTCAATCAAGGCCTTAGATGTGTGAATAGATATGTGTTGAATTTCTTCATTAAACATCATCTTTATGTAATATGAATAAGACCCTATGTTCTGCTATTTGTGGTAACATATGTAGGGAGAATATATGTGTGTCCATATGAAAACACTCAGCTGATGTTCTTTATTCTTACCATATGATAAAACATTTTTTTCATTATTAAAAATGGATAGTAATAACAAAATACTACAATCTGAAATCTTCCATGGGGGGACTGCAAGCAGCAAGATAGCCTTTTTTTCCCCAGAAGCCTCATTTGCTTATGTGATTCATTGCCCTTTGCTGCTTTACCTACCAGAATCATGTAGCTGTATTTCCTTTGCAGTTTGTTAGTTCTTAATTTGCAAAAAAGGTGGCTAATTTCAATATATAGTGTTATCAGCACAGTTATGTTGTTTTTGGAAGGAAGGAAGGTGTGAAACATATACATACACACACACACACACACACACACATATATATATATATATATATAAAGCTATAAACTTTACAGATTAACCATATTTTCTGCATCAACAGGACTTGTAAATTTTAATGTAAATGTCTATCATAAATCATCTTGGCACAGCTTTACAGAACAGTCTCTTTTATCTCCTGTTCTGTTGGGAGAGGGAGGGAGGGGGAAGAAAAGGGAAAGGAAAAGTCTGGGGGAAAATCTTTGTTCCTCTCACTGGCAAGTACTCTGTAGCAAAGCTGTCCCAGTGAAGCCTGTCTGTGTGATTGGGTACAGATTTAAGGAAGAGAAGGAACAGTTTGTTCTCTCCTGATTATATAAGAATACCCTTGACAGCATGTTGCTTGCTTCAGATTGCAGCCTGTATCCAATGATTAGCATGGAAAAAAATAGGAAAACTAGAGTTATACCCTCATTTCTATTTCTTTACTATGCCTTTTTTAAACCTGGGAACCTTGGGCTTAAGGTAATGGATGCTGCTTTATTTTAGCCTGTAGCACTCTAGACGTCAGTTTTGATCAAGAAAATTAAATACTGTTTTCCTTAAGAGAAATATATTTGCCAGTTTGATTCTGTTTTTTAAAGTGTTCTGGAGGATTCTGGTCTTTCCAAGTTCTCTGGTGCCCACAGATATTTTTGTAGCATGTTTTTCTAATTTGCCTTTTGTCTCCTTGGCTATTCAGAATTTCATTTCAGGATTGAAAGCATTTTTGCAGTCTTTACTGATCTTTTTTGTGATAAGACAGATTTCCTCTTTCATACGCGCACTTAGAAATGTGTTCCAGGTAGGTAATTAATGAAAAAGCATTATTCACATTTCATTTCTCCCATTTAAATGTTTTTAGTGCATTAGGAACTTCCAGACAGAAGCACGAAGGGTTACACTGCACTTTTTAAAATTGCAGCCTAGATCTCTTTCTCTGGAGCTTAACGGATGTGTTTAGGCCCCTAAATTTTTATATGCTCCCGTTCTCCCATGCTTACGTACAATTTTCTGTAAAGAACAGCAGCTACTTTCAGTTCCTTAGTTGTGCTTACACTGTCATCCCTCAGAGGTGGCATCAATGGGGGCTGCTACGGTTGTACTCTTAAGGGGACAGGAATATTGGGTGTGCAGTGAAGGGGCACAGCAAAGGGAATACAGCACTACAGATCAGTCAGGACACTGCACAACTCCTAATCCTGCACGTAGTGAAGATTAACGTGGTTTAGGTCACTTTACGCTCTCTGTCCCCTCGAATGCTGCCATCGATGGACTTTTCACTGGAAAGCCAACCACATTTGCAATAACTGGCAACTGAGAAACTCGAAAACAGGAGAAATCAACACTGTACTGTCTTCAGAAAGCCTAGAAATTTGTTTTGGACAAATGTTTTATGAAGAGCTTTCCATACCATTCACAAACCATTTGGTTCTTTAGCAGCACTTTTTGCTGTCACAATCTGGTTGGTAACTTTTCTGATCTTAAATTGTTAGTTTAAAATCTGGTGGCTTATGTACAGTTTTATTTACATTTTTCTTTAACTCTCAAGTTTGTTTCTATGACTTCTGTGATAATTTCAGGTGTACTTTTATTGGTATGTTATCACACTTTGGAGATTTTTTGACTAGGTTGTCTGGGATTTTCAGTATTAAATGCCTCATAACCACATGTATTTATTTTCTTAGCCTTAGCATAAATATGACTCCAAGTTGTAATTAGTTGCTCAGTGTTAAACTGTACCACCATGTCTATAAAACACAGCATATAGATATCTTGATGAAAGGAAATTGGGAGATGTTGCTTTTATAAACCTGAAAGCTGCAGAGCAGATGTGGAAGGAATTACTGCAAAGAATCTCAGCTGGCATATAAAACAGAAGCTAAAGTTTATTTTGGTTTTATTATAAAAGAAAAAACATTTTACTAAAGTTCTGTTGTATTTAAGGTTACATAAAATTGTGTTGTTCAGGACTAGCTGTGAAACTATGTGCACTGATGTGACAATGGAATAAGGCAATTTTTTTGCATTAAATATTTAGCACTAACTTTACAAGTGGATTGTAAAATACCTATTTTTAGAATTTACAGTAAATTTAATAATGTTCCTTTTTGGGGGAGAAGACTGTAATAGATATTGCAAAGTTAATATCCTTTTTTTAATTTCACGAGCAAAGAGCAAAATAGTGATTACCCTTTTTGCAGTGTGATTGTCTGGCTTCTTCTGTGGAAAGTCCTAGTCATAAATGCTCATTTCTGAAGCACTATTAACCACAAGCATTCCCGTGCTCTCAAATTTTCAACACCTAATCAGTCAGCCTGACTTTGTAGAAAACACTAGATTATTGTTTGCTTCCCTCTTAGAGATTTCAGCAAAGCATTGAAGTGCTTACCAGGCTAAAACATGGGTGCTGTTACAGCGCTAAAAGATTTTACACACTCTATTTTCCTTTTCAATTAATGTTTCAGTGTAACACTGCATTAAAATTGCAGTGAATTACACTACATAGTGAAAACACGACAAGATTTTGAGTTACACTTTTTATGTAGAGAGCTTGGAATCACCCAACATGAAATACCTTAACCTTAAGAAGAGTACATACTGGGTACTTACAGGTTTTCTAATGTGATTGCCCGTTGTGTTGACACCCATATTCTTGAACTATTAGAAGAAAATCAAACAGTTTAAATATCTTTTGGCTTTAACCGTTCTGGTTGGTTACCCAAACAAATTCTCGTGTTGGTTCTTGAATTTGGTCAAATGTATACTATGGCAGGTTGCCAGTAAAGGAACTGAATTGGGTTAATATTAAATTCAACCTGTAGACCGGTTGTTGTTTAGATATGAGCATTAAAGGCAATACAGATTTTATAATTTGTTACATGAATAACTCATTGTCTTGGCTGCTGGTTTAAAGGGATGACAGAGCATAGACAAGTCAGGCAATTTGTTGCTTTGCATGTGACGGGAATCCGTGAGTGCAGTGATAACTTGGTATTCAAACTAAAGGCACAATCATGAGGCAATAGAAGAACTACCTTTTGGTGAAACTCCCTTGGAAATGTCAGCCAGGACAAACAAGCCCAGAAATGCTGTTCAACAGGATTAATTGAGTGAACTTGAACAGTTAATGGCATTAAACAAGGACAAATCCATGTAACAGATTAGATAAATCAGGCTTTTTAGATGCTCAGGACAATACTCCATTCTAGTTGGACCATGGAATTTTATGCAAGAAACAACATATTTTATCATTATAAATGTATTAAGAATTTTACTGTGTATTTGAGGAACTTTACATCTAAGACTATATGAAGAAAGTAATAAAGCAGACTTCTCAATACATTTTCATCATGACTGTATAATTTGGTGTGGAATGAAAGTGCTAGTTACTTGCCACTCTGATATCACTAATATTTATGTATGATTATTGACCCCCAAATTCTCATAGATCAATCGATTAATAGCTATGCATTTTCCATCTTTTGGGGTTTTTTTAGGGAGACTTAACAGAAATTATGGTATAGAATTTTATTAAATTTATTAACTTTATTCAAATACTAGTATTAATACTTTGACTTCTATTGTCCCTGAAGTGTAATATGAAATAAACAAGAGTTATCACTCCAATGTTTTGAGGACCTGAGTTCTAATGTAATCTCTAACTTAAAAAACCTTCATAAATTATGGCATACTAAAAACGTTGCTAAGTTATGCAATGGGAATGCAGTTAAAGCATTAAAGGCTTTCTTTGGTCTACATCAGGAGCTACTTCACTGAAATATGAAATTTCTCAGACTAAAACTTGTGTAGCCAAAAAAATGATAATGCAATTATTCCATGTTTATAATTAATTATCCTTGGCAGAAATGTTCTTTCCTAGAGATATTTGAAAACAGTGTGTGAGCTCTTTTCAAGTTTACTGCAAAACCTTTAGTATCTCTTCTGAAGATTAATTGGGGGATGATTTTATTAATGATTTGAAAGTCAAACAGCTGATGTCAATTACAAAGCTCATTGTTTCAGCTTTTTTTTAAACTGTTATTTTTTTTAAATCTAGTTACATTTTTCTTCCTAATTGAAATGTCAGAAAGTCTTTGAGCAAGTTCATTAGACTTTCAGAATTGCCTCCATGACTGCTGATGGTTAGAATAGTCAGGCAAAACTGACCTCACGTCACATAAAGTAACATTAAGGCTGTGATATAGTTACAAAGCTTCTGGAATATTTGTAGAATAGCAGACTTCATAAGAAACCTTCAGTCCAGTTAATAATTTAAAAACAATTTCTAAAATTCAAGTAGTTTATCTTATTTATTTATTTAATATTTTGAATCGGTATAGGAGTTGTACTGGTTGGGATTATTTATCTAGCAATCACAAACAGCCTCTTAGTGAAATAATTGTCTTAAGAGAAACTGCCTTTCTGTAAGAACTGTTTTCATGGGGCAGAATCCCTTTATGACTGAAGTGGGGTTGTGCTTTATAGAGGGAGCTGAGATGCCCTGACAGAGCAGTTGGCACCCTGCCTCCATGGGCTGTACTGCTGTAGAATGATAATTGGTTTATTGGAAGCTTGAAATTAATTGCAGATAAGGCCTGTGTGTTCCTTCACAAGAAAACTGTCTATCCCTTAGTAAATAAATGAAAATTTTACTGTACTGAAACCAGAGTGCAGTTAAGAAAACATTCTCAGTCCTTACTTTCATGTGTTTCTAATTTTCTTTTAGAATTTCTGTTTGCATTTGTGCAAGCGTGCGTGCTTTTCTTTAGTCCTAGCTGAAGGGTGAATTTTGGAGCAAAGCCCAAGAAAAAACCTTTTGGCTATTTTTTAAAAATTAAAAGCGTATTTTAAGTGTTTTATGTAATTTGTTACATAAATTGTTTGAAAATATTGCTATATAATACCGCAATTTAAAACAAAATATTCCTTTATACATTATACTGCAGGGTTTAGGCAAGTGATACATAGTTCAGACTGAGCGCAGAAAAAGAGCCAGATATTCTTGAGTATTGATGCTCTCGCTGTAGTTACTCTTTTTCCTGATGGGAAAATTGCCCAGGTAAACTCACATTGCTTTAGTTTCCCCATCTGTATAATGTGAATAATACTTACCATCTCACGGGAACATGTGGAATTTAATATTTATGCATCACTTTGAAGCTCATGTCTAAATCAATTCTGTAACCCAGACTCCAAAATGCATGGTTGGTATAAGACTGTGAGACACATCAATATTTTCTGGAAGCCCTGTGTTTTTCTTTACCTATAAATTCTGTATTTGAGCTGGATGTGTTGTCTTTCAGTATTGTTAAGCCTGATGGAGCAGTAGGGTACAATGTGATGACTGACAGCAAGTTCTCATGAGAACACAGCGGACACTGATGTACAGTGAGAGAGAAAACTGAAGCATTCTCAAGGCACTCTCTGCTTGGCTGAGACTGTTAAAAAGAAACCACGACCTGTGAGTTAAGTCCAGCAAAAAAAATATTTTCTTCATCTGTATAACACTGAGGTTTCCAGACAGCTCAAAATTCACTTCTGCAAAGCTCAGGTGTGGGAGTCCCCCAGAGAAAGTGGAGTTCTGGCTGCCTGCAGAGTTCTCCCACCTTGGGAAAAATTTGAAGAAAGATCAGTGATTTTTTTTTTTTTTGAGGGGAGTCATTTCCATCGTGTGTACAACCAGGGAGAGGCATCCTGGGTAACGATCTTAACAGTAGTTTTCCACCTTGTCACCAAGGAAATTAGCTTCTTCCCAAGTAGGTCTGCTTGCAGCAACTTTATTAGATATATCCAGACACCGTTATTTTTTCATATTCAAATTCTTATCATCCTGCAGTACTTGGTAGCAGGGATGCAATTTCTGAACAGTTAATTGCATAAATACATTTTAGGAAAAGAGCAGTCCTGCAGCATTGTGATATTCATAATTTCTTCTTTCCGATAGTATTCAGAGAAGGAAATGTCATCCCGGAGAAAATGAGCATCTAATTATATTGTAGAGCACCTCTCACTGTTGTATCTGTTGTGTAACTTTCACAGTCTTCAAAAATCTTACTGTTATTAAATAATTGTCCAGTATAGTGTGAAATAAGCAGTCTTCAATTTATAGGTGAGGAGCTGGATCTCAAGAATGAGATTCTTAATGCAACACATTGCTTGAGCTTGTTATTGATCCCTGGTATGTTAAGTTGGCCCATTGATATGTACCTGAAGACAGATGCCTTTTTGGCAAGTCAAGGATATGGTGATTTCTCCAAATTTTCCATTCAGTAAAATGTAACACTTCCTTTTCAGTATAGGATATACTTTATCATTGGAGTTGTGGAGGTTGAAAACAAGTGCAAACACATTGTAAAGGATAAATTATATATATTTTCCCCTGGAATAATGTGATAGCAACTTTCCTGCTCTCTTTAAAACAAATGGAAAAGCAGACAGAAAGTGGAAAAAGCTTCCATGGAAAGGTTGGTGTTGCCTGTGTGTTTGGAGGATAATTCATTGTCACTATAGTAGAGCTGAAAACCCATTGCATGGCTTATGATGAAGCAACTGACCCAAGTTGTAGTGTACTCTAGAATATTATTAATTGAATGTATTTTGAGACAATATTCAGGATCTAAATATATTAAAGTACTGAAAAATACACAGATCACACAAAACATGAGTTGGAAAAGATTCACTACTTGAATTTTAATTTTTGCAAAATATTGCAGTATGGCATTTTTTGGATACTATATGCAGTGAATGAAATCCAGGCCAGGCTGGAGGCAAAGGGAATATTAAATTTTCCACAGGACCTGGATTTTATCCAATAGGTACTGTATTTCAATATAGAATGATCAATATTACAGGTTAATTACCTAAATTAGTTCTGACTGACCATGTCTCATGTGTCCTAAATAATAAATTATTTAGATGGTATTCTGCTAAAAAGATCAAGGTGCTTTACTACAGTGGATGTATTTTCTTCTCTGTTCTAATAATCAGAATCTGTAAGCCATGAAAAGACTCAGAATAGATAATAAATGTAAAGCCAGGAAGTGGTAAGTGAATAAATATATAACATACTATACCTGACCTAATTTGTTTAAAACATCCAAATAACAACATAAAAACTGTTCGAAAATATGTAACTTACCAGTGGGCAACTTCACTGGCTTTTTTGATGTATTTGGTGAGCAGACTATTGCTCACAGACTTTCTCCACTGTTATTACTATCTGCAGGGCATAAATACTCTTGTATTATGCTCACAAGATAATTATTGCAGTGAGGTGATGAGTGTTTGCTCAGGTAACAAAGTAGAACACGTAGGGATACAATGTACAATGCAAATAGTATAGTGTAAAATGGTACGACGAGTTCCTTGCTTTGAAAGAGAATGAAAGAAATGAACTGTAAGTTTTATAGCCGCACACTGGGACACAATCCCCGCATGCTTTTGTTATGAGAGTCGGTGCCCTTCACATAAAAACGTCCTAAACAAACCCGTATAGCCAACTGTCGCCAGTTTAAAAAATGAGAATGATTCCTTTACACTGGAACTTTACGAGACTTTTTTTCCTTATTGTACTTATGGAAAAAAATCGCAGGCAGAGATGCACCGCTGCCTTCAACAAACCGCGCTGTCCCGCAGCGCCGATGGAAGCCACGCCGCGTTCCTGTCCCTGCGGCGGGCACCGCGCAGCCCCTGGAGCTGCTGCCCCTGGAGATGCTGCCGGGGCGAGGCGCCGGGCCGGGGCTGCGCTGCCCGGTGCTCTGCGGGCGGGGGGCGCGGGCGCACATTCCGATGCGCCCGTTTGCGGGAGGTAGGAGAAAGCTCTGCCGCGGGCGGCTCCAGCTGGCAGCTCCCGGCGGCGGGACGGGACCCGGGGCGCGCTCTTTGGCTCCGGGGATCCCCTCAGCGGGCGCCGCCCGGGCCTTCAGGAGCAGCCGCGGGCACGCGGAGCCGGGGCCA
>VYZT01024083.1:0-17419 GCA_013400735.1 Pomatostomus ruficeps | reverse complement strand
CCGCTTTCGGCCATGTTCCGCAGCCCCCGCTGCCCGCGCCCTCCCCGCCTGACCTTCGGCTTGAGGGCTCTCCCCCTTCCTCCGGGAAGGTTCAAGAAAATCCCAAATACAGAAGAAAATTGGGGTGGGCTGCCCTTATCCCACATACTAGAAATTGTTATGAATACAGAGAGTTGTATTTTTTACGTCAAAATCTGACCAGTTTTAGTCCTGGAGCGGTCCAGCTCGTCGGAGATGTGGCGCTGGAATGAGCCTGTGGCTGTAGGCGACGGATGCTGTGTCTCCCCCCCTCAGTGGGTCTCTGCTCTTTGGGGGTGCTGCAGGCCCTGACACCCAGGCGTGAAGGAGCAATGCATTCCTCCCAGTCCCAGACTTCTCTTTGCCCCACTGCTGAAGTGTTGTTGAGTTAGAAAGACTCAAGGTCTGCAAACACTTACAGAAGTAGTTTCGCTGAGTGTTTTTAGGATCAGAACCAAATTGTCCAGGTGTGATGCTTATCTGTTCTGCTGCACCCTCTTGGGATACCACCAGCGCAGGTGATAAAGGGAAGAGCCTATACAGGTGACTGTGAACTGGGCTTCTTCTGATAAAGGAAATGAAAGAGCTGGATTAAGAGTGGTAGAGAAATGCCTGAAGGATCAGCTGTACTTCAAGGAACAGTAAAATGTTTTGTTTCATAGTGAGGTGTTTGTGTAAGGAGCAGAATTGGCCTTCTTGTTATATTTATTATGCTAAAAGTTTGATTCAAAGTTTTCCAAACACTTCAATCCTTTATGTTTCTATGACAAAAGTTTGCTAAATATTTCCATCCTTTACATTTGTATATTTGAAATAGGGTCAGAGAACCTTCCAATTATGAAGCAACCACTTAGTAATCATTGCAGAGCAGTGACCATTATGTAGTTTAAGAAGTTGTGTTTCCAACTACAAATAATCATCTTTGATCTGTGGTATTGCATCCCTTGAAAAGTCAATGGCAAACAACTGATGTTCGTGATCGTTTCGAAAACACCTAAACAAATCTGGGAGCAGTGAAACATACAAGGTGAAACCAGAAACAGACACAATGTTTTGTGTATTAGGAAGCGCTAGAGAGAAGTTCCCCAGACATAAAAAAGCATGTTCAGTCTGCATAAATTTGCCAAGCATTACTAAAAGTCTGGCTTTCTTAGTTATCTAGATAGAATTTGTTCTTGTTCTGCCATATGGAGGTAGTAATCTCAGATTCTATAAAGAGTTGGTTTGTGTTTTCATACATGGTAAAAAGTTTGTTATTAAAACTTTGTGACCATAGACGAGGCAGTGCAGTTCCTGTTCCTCTCAGTTAACATTCATTTCATGTGATACATCTTATCCTATAAAAGTGTGATGTTCAAACCAGAGTTCCAAGACATTAAGAAGGAAAAAAGTTGCCACAAGGTAAAACTTAGATCAAGAAAGATGAAAGTCCTACTGCAGAATAAAAAAATTCTCAAAACTCTGTTTACTGGGGATCATAGAGCAAGTTCATGAAAGAGATTATAAGACAATTTGGGATTTGGGAGATTTGTAATATGAGAAAAAGAAATTCTCTGTATTTAGGTTATTCAAAAGAATGTCATGAAACAGTTGGAGCACTATTTGTAAGTATCCGTAGAAGTGAGTATTTCTTTTATCAAAGGGCTGTTTTATTTAAGAGCAATATGAATGTTAAGATCCACTAGTGACCAGAACCTGCACTGAAATCCAATATAGAAGCAAGGCAAGTGACAGTTGTGACTGTTCATGAAAGATTGTAGATTTATAACCACTGGAAACATTTTGCTTAAGTTAGCAGCTCTTCCTTTTTTTTTTTTTTTTTTGAGAAGAGCAGCTATAACTTAGCAATAGTTCTTGGATTTGAAATGAGAATTAGTTAAAGGATAACTTCAGTTATAAAGGAAGCATGGGAATTTTTTTCATTAAACATTAAAACTAAGGGGGTTTTTTTAGTGATCATCTTAATTTATGTGCATATTTACAAAAGCATTTCTTTAAGAGTGTTTTCTTTTAAAACACTGATGATCGCACTTGAGAACACAGGTTGTCATTTTGTTTCCTGTTTCTACAGCACTTACTGCAAAATGGATTTTGGGTCGTGACTACAACTCTTAAATTTTATAAGTTACAATGATACATGTTATTGGCAATAATTCTCTCTTTTTTTTTTATTTTTTTTTTTTTTGTTTTATGTACTTTAAAATACCAGTAACTGAAACATTGGAACGAATCATGCAGCTCCAGAGTGGACAGACTTACTCTCATGCCTGTTCACAATGCAGCCATTGAGGGTTCCATTGGGCACTGGCTATCATTTGATTGTGCAGACAGCAGGTTAACAGCTGTCTGTACCTTTAATATGCAGTCTGATTCATTTGTAAAGAACACTTTTCATCACATCTCTGTTTTAGGAAGCTGTTAGCATGCTAACATGAAATCCATGTTTTTCCTTAGATTCATTTTGTCCCTTCCTGAGCCTTGTTAATCATTTAGAAGAGAGGTGTTGCACATGTACTTGAGGACCTACATGACTGAGTACATATTATGTGAGAGCAGTTCAGCTTACTCTGCATACTGCTTTATTTGTCTTGGCAAACCTATATATATATCTGCTTGTGCGTGGAGTTTTCCATAGTCATGGTTCTGCCAGATATTGATCATATTTCACTCCTTGATATTTTTGAGCGAAAGATCTATCTGCTGAAACAAGACTTGTGTTTAAGAGCTGAGGATAAAGTGGTGACAAACTTTCTGTGAATTTCCTATATTGAGAGGTCTCTAATCTTTTTCTTCTGTTTCGAGGCACAGAATTTTGGTTTTGCTTTAAACAAAGAAGTTACTTTGTAAATATAGCGATGTGCGATCAAAGTCTGGTCCTCTGGTTTCGCATACTCTGTCATGCTGACATCTCTGTGCAAGACATAATTAATGGCATGATTTTAAACTAGGCCATCCACAATACTTTCTTCTTAACTGCCCAGTCATTCATAAATAATCCAACATGCTCAAGCAAAAGTTTGATGTGGCAGCACTTACTGAAAACTGGTAAACTACAAGAGCTAAGAGGAATGAGCTCAACTCCCCACCAGAATTATCCTTCTTTTAGAGCCTGCTACATTGCTCCAGTTTATCAAGTGTCAGTGTTGGTGCCACAGGTAATTCCAGCTCTTTCAGTAAGTGATTTAGAGCAGCAGGAACACAAACCTTGTGGAGTATGTGACGTGCCCCATGGAGCTGCCTGCATTCTTTACATCCGAAACTTGTGTGTGCTTGGCTTAGCATTTGGGTGTAGAGACAGTGCAGGCTTGAGTCTTGCACAAGGAAGTGTGGGCCAGTATATGTACCGTGACATTTTACTCATAGTAGTCCGAGGCATGTCATAACAGTTTAAATAGGCTGTCCATGTGGGATACTTTTTATTCTACATTGCTATCAGTAAGTAATATTTAATAACTTGTTACAACATTTTCAGTGGTGCCTCCTCATTAAAAGAAAATTGAATATACTATTGTATTTGTCAGTTGTAACATTTCATAAGTAATTAAAAAATTAAATGGTTGGGTATTTTCAGTATTCTTTATGTTACTCATTTCAATGTTTTAAATGAGACACAAAAAGTAGAAACACTGAGAGCAAAGTTGAAGCTACCATTTGAAAATATTTATTCTTGGGGTAATGGTTTTATTCTATTACTATGCACAAGTGCTGCATAACTTGCATCTAATAATAGTGTGTTTTCTTAAACAGATGACTCTCCAGTTGCATTGACCTTGCCTTGTGCAGTAGGACCTTGCTGTCTGCTCTTTCAGACAATGCTCTGATGTGAGATCTCTCCTCCCACGGTATTTTTCTCTGTCTGTGCTACAGCATACAGCAAGAATGCTGCTGCAGTGATCTTTGGTATTTGAGGTTTTTGTTACACTGCATCTTCTTTCAAGCATTTTCATAATGCATTCCTTTACTCCAAGTACAAAACTCTGTTGCTTGGATTAGGTTAATTTCTTTCTGTAGCGGTACAAATACCTTTCAGCAGTGTTTTGGGGAAAACCAACTTGGTTTCCCTTTGGAATTTAGCAAGATAAAAAGGGGTCATACCAGACCAGCTACTGCTTTGTGCACTACCAATAGTTCACATCAAAGAACAACCTGTAGATTTCTTCTTGAGGAACTTTCTT
Source organism: Pomatostomus ruficeps (assembly GCA_013400735.1). Lineage (NCBI taxonomy): Eukaryota > Metazoa > Chordata > Aves > Passeriformes > Timaliidae > Pomatostomus > Pomatostomus ruficeps. The sequence goes on along the minus strand of VYZT01024083.1, from coordinate 13,226 downwards.
GATGTGAATGCCTCTTTTTTAATTCCTTTGGGTTTTGGATTTTCAGCTATGTACCAAATTGCAAGGGAAAAAGAAAACCCAGTGTTTTTATACCCAGTCTGGTTTGCGTTTTGAAGACGGTATTCTGCTTCTGTTCTAATTTTAGGTAATTTTCATACTCTGACATTTTTTAAAGATGTATTTTTAAGCAGTTAGTTATTGTTCATTTTGGATAAGTATGTTAAAATGCATTTACAATCAGATTGTTGCATCGGTGGGCAGAGATTTATAATAATTGGTTAGTATTTTTCCAACTTTTTTTAGAAAAAGTCAGTTTTGGTGACTTTCAAGTGTATCCGATGTTCTGTGAGTACATGCATTGTTTCTACTGATAATTGTGGAAAAAACGCCTCATTGCAGGCATTTCTTGTGAAAGCTTTAAGTTCCTCACAACTCGGTGTGCACCCATTTTAGTTCAGCAGACTTATGGGAAACAGTAAACATAGAGGATTATCTCTGCAAGGCTGGAACCCCCTGGATTTCTGGCTGCAGGAGGTGTTGACAAACAGGCTGAGTCTCTGCTTGGTCCTGTAGTTCATGTTCACTCCTTAGCTGTGCCATGGGCCATGGTTTTGTAACATACTGAGCGGCAAAGGTGTCAAAGAGGACCAGGAAGATAATGCTTCTTGAAGTCTTTTGTGTTATGGTACTTCTGTATTTTCTAGGTGAAGAATATTTCTTAATATGGCTCCTTTAGAGCCTTTGAAGATTTTCAGTGTAGCATGAATAGTCTGTTTTTTGCATTTTTACCTCAAACAATGTACAAAAAGGGGAGAATCTCGTGTAATTACCTTTGTTTTGTTATGATTGCACCTTTTTTGTTTGTTTTTGTTTTTCTTAATGATCAGTTTATGGAATAGACAACAAAAATAGAAACAATAAAATCAAACAGTTGGAAATATTTTTCTCTTAAGAGCCACTCAAAATGTTGCTGTGATTATTGATTAGAATATACATCTGTTCTCATTCTGTGTTTTAATTCAGAAAAGTATAAGCAAGAAGTTCAACTTCAGTTGTGGTGTTCACTCAGTAGACTTAGAAATTAAATAGGGAGAAACAACATAAAAATGGATGGTTTCATATGTGTAATTTACTAAAAGCTCCATGACAATCCCATTTAGCAGCATTCCTAATATCATTAGCCTGGGTAATTTAAATATTTAATTACAATTAAAGGGGGGTTTAATTTTATTTTTTTGTTGGATGGATTTAGAAAGTTGCTATCATCTCGTGAAATTATATTAGCTTAGGCCAAGTCCATGCAGCATTGGATGCTGTTGTTTTCATTGTGATATTTGTTATGCCTTTGTCCCCCAAATTAAAACACATTTCAGAGGCTGTATGACAGGATTCTAATATGTGGTTAAACCAACTTGCAGTATGAAAGAATTGTTTATTTATTCTTTATTTTTTTTTAATAGGTGTCAAGTTGAAGAAGAAGGTGTTCTTTTTTTTTACCTAAGCCAAACTGGCCTTCTTGGTACTTAAGCAGAAAACATTTGTAGATAAAGGTGTAAAGTTGAAAGTTGCTTGGAAATACAGTTGAACCTCCAATGCACTGTTCAGTTGTTTCCATTCTCATCTAACTTTTCTAAAAGAAAATAAAAGTTAAGTATGTATATGGTACCCTGGTATAGGAATGTTGTGGTCCTTAAAAATCTGGCTTTAGCAGCCATTTTCACTGTGGAGAAAGAGTATAATATTAATATTGTTTGTTTTTGTTTATGTTAAGCAGATATCGTCAACTACCAATCTATTTGAGCAGATTAAACTTGTTTATATATAGTTATGGAAACATTTTGGATTTGCTATAAAGAAAGAATATTCTTGTAAAATGTTAGTGTAGGCCCATGACTAGGAAGGCATTTATGAGTCTCTTAAATTATTCAATGCCTTTTTTTGTTCTTAATTGTGAGCTGAAATTTTTTCTTCTTCCAACAAATTCTGAGCTATGGCAAATATTTTTAGCTGGATCCCTGTGTCACTCAATTATGAACACTTTTTGGAAGGATGTTTTGCTTGCTGTGATTATGTTTGTGCAGCAAGTTCTGGAACTCTGTCTTAAAACTTCTTATTTCTGTGTTATAGGAGCTATAGGGACTTGAGGGATCAGGGAAAATAGAGTCTTGTTTAAAATGTTGTAAATTCATTTGTATAGAGGAATATGAGTACCTTGGAAGGAAGTAGTAAAATTTTAATTAACTTTGGGAGAGTTAGAAAAATAATTGGGTAATTTGTGATACTAATAAATGGATAATATTAATAAATGGATAATATCTACAGTTGAGATGTATTTTCACTGTTTTGTCTAGTCATTCCAATCCATTCTGGGGGCATGCCAACAAACTGATTTTATTACAAAAAATGTGTTGTCAGCACCAACTGTTTGGAGCATCAAATTCCAAATCCTCATTATCCTTTCCCTTCTATGATTGGTATGGCTTAAAATTAATAAGTGTGGAATCTTCCTTTTTGTCTTAAAATTCTTGAACCATGATTGTTCCCATTTTCATAAATAATGCAGGAGGGGTCCTTGTTTTTATAAATAAAGGTTCTGTTTTTAAGGTTGAGATTATGAATAGTCACATTACTAGTACAACTTGTAATTATATAATGGTACAACTAGGGCTTCTGGAAAAACAGTGCCTTTCTGAGTACATGACTGTAAGAATTGGCAATACTGGGAAGCCTCTTCAGAAATGAATTCTTTATACTTTGTGAACTGTGATTCTAGATTTGCAAGCCAGGTTCAGTAGTGGTGTGTAGAAATAAACAGTTCCCTAGACAGCAGGCTATAAAACAGGTCAGTGTTAAAATATGCAGTAACATCTTTCAAATGTCTGTATAGTATTAGACTACTATGCCTGCCTGAATTCTCTTTCAAGATTCAGGTCATAACATCTGTTTGGAGTTTTGTTGCCTGATAGGTGTAGGAATGGTAGAGATGTACAGACAGTAATGGGTCTTCTGGAGGTCTTCACTTCCACCCTCCCAGAAGAGGCAAGTTTGTGTAGTCTCTTAAAGTTTGTAAATATCACTCTACTTTGCCCAGAGCTTACCTTCAGGTTTGTGTCATCCCCTCGTTTTGTTCCACATACTCTTTATTCTGTTATGCAAGTTTATAATGAAAATGTTTATCCTTAACAGTCAGTTGTCCTGTTGGCTAGGTACAGAAAGCTAGTTTTGAGGTAAAAATTTCTGAGGACAAAAGGTATTGTATCACAGTTACAACAGTACAGCATAGTATTATCCTGTGTAACAGCTTCAGTGCACCCCTGAACTTCATTTCAACCATGGTGCTTTACAGAAAGCTTCATAGAATTGACTTATGAGTTAGTGGGAGAGCTGTAAAAATATTTGAGGAAGGTGTGTGCACAGATTTAAAGCAAAGAAAATTATTTGGTATGACAGCCTTGGAGCTCTGTGGTTGCTATTAGAGGAGTGGAAAGCCTGGAACAAAAGAAAAATCCAACCTTTGTTTGCTTGTTCTTACTTGAATTTACACTTTAAAAACTCTCCCATACATTTTCTGTGCATTTGAGTGAAAGAAATCAATGGATAATAAAAAAAAAAAAAAAAAAAACAAAAAAAACAAGCCTTTGTGTCCTAGTTTTCTCGCCTTACCCATTTTGCTTACAATAAAGCTCTATTCTGTGAGCAACCATATGCATCCCAATAAAGGTTTTCAAGTTTGAATTGAGACAGAGACTGTCTCAGCTTTTGGCCAGCAAATGCAAAGAAAGTTGGCCATGTTCCCACTTTGCCAGAAAAGCCTGAAAGCTGGGGCCCCTCCTCTGTCAGACAAAAAGGGAAGCTCTGATCTTTCTGCATACAGATTTTTGCAAGTATTGAGTCCCTGACATATTCTTGGTATGACTTGTCTGTTCCTTGCTTGCTAGATGTGGCCCAAAGCCCCCAGGAAAAGACCTCTCACCTACAGTGAACTTGTATAGATTAACCTGGGCTTTTTCCTCTGATTATCAGTTTGGTGGTACATTTTCCCCCCTCTAGCTGCAGTTCTAAATATCAACAATTAATTCCATATCTACAGAATTTCAGTTTTTGTGCATGTGGCTTGTCTCTCATTCTACTACATTTAAAGACCTACGTGCTTTTTTAATATTTGATGTACATATGAGTGTGTAATTAAAAAGGCATAGATATTGTACTATTTATTGTATGTTTGTGTGTAGGCACCTCTAGTACTCATATTCAGGGCTTTAAAACTTTCAGTGTTCAGGTAATCTGACAATCCGTTGAATGGTGTGTGACTATATAAAATAAGAATGTTAAGTAATGAAGGAGATTATCCATAAAGTTTAGGCTTATTTTTAATGGGTTCTGGTATGGTTCAAAAATATGTAATTAATTGTTGTCAAATATTTGAACTTAGATTATTAAAAGTCAGAATATGGAGTTTAGAATTAGTACTAATAATATCTCTTGAACATTTTTATCATAACTGTATCTAAGAGTATGTAGAGGCTGCTGTGTAATTTTTTTCTGGTGAGTGAATCATGAAAACTAAGCAAGTACTTTGGGTTTTGTGGTTATTATAGGCAATAATTATGCACACCTGGATTATGTACAACAATTATAAAGTTATATAAACAATGTACACCCGACTGCTGGCTTTTTCTCCGTAGTTATGACATATTTTCTGTAGTGGGTATAATTTTTATTTTTCAAAGAGGTCACATGTAAGATCAGAAGTGCTGAAATGCATACACTGTATTTTCGAAAATATGTTGAAATGCTGTAGTACTACTAGCCTTATTACTTCCATAGCTGTTTCTGCTTTTATGAAAGCATTACAACACTTAAATAAAACCAAGCAGTATTAATGAACAAGTAATAAGCCAGAAAACTATACAGAATCCATGAATGCTTTAGTGTGAGGAGTGTGCTGTTTGTTTCTAATTTAATTTGTTCTCAGATTACTTTCATGAACTGTTCTAAGTTTGTCAAATACTTTGCAAGGTCTATGGAAGATTTTGGTTTTGACGTTAGAGCTTGCCTTTCTTAAACTAAATTTCATTTTACTTATTTTATTTTTCTTATAGGTAGGTAAAAATAGAAAGCAGATAGTTTTGGAAATCAATAAAAAGATGTCTTGAATACAGTGGGTCTGAGTGTGACATGGTCCCCACTAAATTGACAGGAACAGGTCTGTAAGGACGTACTTACAAGATTGCAAGATAAGCTTGTAATAAAATAAGAGAACTACAGATAAAAAAAATTAAAGAATCAAGAAAAAAACCAGCACCCTCGAACTTGAAGGAAAAGACGGAAATGAGAAAGATCTACAGGAGCAGCTAACTGTTTTGAGGTGTGGCAGTAGCATGCCTAAGAAGACAGATGAACAGTATTTAATTTGAAATCTTAAAGGACAGGTTAGTCTGCATTCATTTACGTATGCTGGTTTTATATGCTCTTTCTTCAGAGGTCATCTGCTATTATCCATGAACTTTATTCTAGATGTACAGGTACTATATCTTTATATCTCATCACTGCATTTCTCACACAACCTTGTGAGAAATTGATTTTTCCTTGTTAGCTTTCTATCAACCAGAAAGTACCAGAGAGGAAAGCAATACCATCCACATTAGAAACTGTTCCTGTTTAAACAAAGATCTCCACATGGTATGCAAGCTCTTGACTGGGAAAAGGGAAAGCTTCAGTCTGCCTGTTGCACCTTGTCATTGCTGGTACAGGCGATACCCTCACTGAGCTACCATTTGTAAACACTTTCTCTTCGTTGTCATCAATGAACTTGACCAATGGTGGCAAGTCACTGACCAGTTTTGGCAAGTCATTGATAGGCATCACCTTGCAAGCTGTCTTGAAGCAGCTTTTTGGTTTTGCACCATTTTGAAACATTACATAGGTTTCTGTTGCAAGCAGAGCACTCTTGCCAGAATCAGCCGTTGTTTTGTTCAGAAAGAACAATGGTCTGTAGACTGCACAGACCATTAGTTTTCCTTGCTGCTTTGCCTCCCTTCAGGGATCTTTCCTCGTGCCAGTTATTACTTCATAACACACTCAGCTGCCTGCTGGGGTCATCACTGGTTTGAACGGTCTGTCCTGCAGGTGAGCCTCCTCCTGCACTGGTCTGCAGGGTTTTCCTCTCAGCGGGATGAAGTCATTGTTGTCATCTTGCCCAAGAGAAGGCCGATTACAAGGCCTTGGACTGCTCCTTATCTTTCAGTTTGCTGCTTCAGTACTGGCCTGATAGTGTTTGATTCAGCATTTCAGAGTAACTCCTTATCCCTGCTCTTGGTGACTTAGAAAAGTCCGTATTCATTGTGCTGTTCAAGTGTTACTTGATAATTAATTTCCCTCAACTTCTTTTTATCATTTGTGGTTGTGCCTGATGGTGAAACCAATGATGTCTCATGCTGGGGAGTTGCAGGGGGGGTCAGTGGGAGGACAAACCAAGGGCTGAGACTCCACTGCAGTCCACCTGGGTCAAAAAAGGCACCAGCCAGTGAGTTGGGTCCTGATTTTGATCTGACAAGTCTGATCAAATGGTCAGGGAGCAGCAGAGAGCAGAGCCTGAGCCCAGAGATGTCAACAAGATAGCCAGAACTGGGGGCAGTCCTGAGCTGAAATGGCTGCTGGGCCTCCTCTGGGGGGGTTGCAGGTGGGGCTGGTTGTGACCTCTAAGGACTTGGTGTTTTCACGGCCTTGACAGTGCCTCTGATAAATACCCACACTGATCCCGTCCTGGGTTAGCACCACCGAGTGCCGTGCTGGTTGCAGCATTAGTTTGTCGTTATCGTGCCCAAGTACATTACAGAAAACAGAGTGGTTTGATCTTCTCTAACTGTTACAGCAGAAATAACCTTGAGCGTTTCAACATGCGTTTACTGGCTTGTTATCTTTTACAGTCCTTCTGTGGTGATGTTCTTTGACTCATTTAATTGTGGCACCAACTGCTTCCTCTGTGGTGCTTTCCCTTCTCTGCTCAAGTTTAGAGCGTGGATCAGGTGTGTGTGCATACCTCATCCCTTCTAGGACCTTTTTGACCCAAGTACCAGGAGCTGAGTTGTATTGAGTTAATGTGTTGGCAGCAGGGATGCACAATCAAATGGATGCAAAAAAATCTTTATGCTTGACTAAGAAGTATATATGTAACACCCATTTTTACGTAATATGTCATTACAGAGGCATATGAATATAAGAATGTATCCTAGGCTAAAAGAACCAAGATTTCCTAGCAGCATTTTCAGATTTTAATGAAACAGTTTTGTTTGGATACTAGCAGACTCTGGCACATACTGCCAGTTAAGTCAAAATTTTAAAAAAGGTGTTTTGGAGAAGGAAGTGTCATTTTCCAAATTATGACTGCAGTTGTTAGCCTAGTTTCTTATGGAAATGACTTTGTAAAGGCACACTGTGTGTCTGTACATATTTTCGTCCAACTTTTAACTTGGCCTGTAGCAATTGGTTTTATTACAAAGTGCAGATCTCAAAAATGCTAAAGACTCAATAAATTTCATGCAGATGTTACTCAGGTGCAGAAGAGAAGTTCTATAAATCATTTTGGCTGTGTAGAAGTTGCGCATTAGTTGAGGGTCCATATAGGAGAAAGTCCTTAGTAATACCCCACCTCTAAGAAAGGCTTTAGTTGCAAGTGACATCTTAGACATCATGATTATTTCAAATTCACTACTTCTAGGAGTAACTAAGGTATATAATGCTTGGTTATCATGTATTCCCTTGTTTTAGATTGTGCCTTTAGGTACTTTACATGAACCTTAAATATCCTCTGAAGTACTTGTCCATTAATTTTACCAACAACCTCATTGGGTTAAAATTCCATCTATTCAGCTGAAAGTACAAGAACTTTTAAGAAATATTAGAAGCTTTGAACAAGTGATTGTTTGTGTTAGGTAACATAGAATTAGCTTTTGCCACACATTCTTATCCCAATTAACTATATTGTGAAGACTGAAGTAGACTAAAAATCTGGCATAATAGTCCCATCTCATCAAGGGAGCAGATTTTCGTGATTAAAATTCCGTATTCTTACTATTCTTGAAGCAAGGAGCTCAATTGTACTACCCAAGATTTAGCTGTTTTATGATGACTGAACTTAAATTGAATACTTGGTAAAGGTTATCTTTTAATCCTATAGTAATTGGTGAAGTACAAATGCACATTTATAAGCCACATATTGTAAGTACAAGTAGTCAGAAATACCTAATGGACTACTTTCTTAGAGTGTCTGAAAGATAACCAGGAAAAGCAAATAAATATCTCCTCAGCAAGGATGTAAGTGTTCATTACAATGATTTTAAACGTTCTCAAATGAAGGATCACCTAAATATGTCACAATCATTAATGAAGACATGCTATGTTAATCTTCAGGCATGTTTCTCCTTCAAATAGATTAAGTTGTTAAAGAAATGCAACTGGAGCTTAAGGAACATGGAATTTGCTGTATATTTTCTGTGTTTGACTCTTTATCTTGGAAAATATGACAGTATATTATAAAAGAAACTTCCTAATTTTGATCATGGGTATATTTCTGTCCTATTTATTTACTGAGTAGGATTGAATAAATAGTATTTATAATTTGAATTACAATGAGGCCCACAGGGATTTTAAAATATTAAAACATTTAATTTAAAATGATAACTGAAGAAGTTATTCCCAATATAATCCATTTTATCTTAACATAATAAACATCTTGCAACATCCTGAAAAAATAATTTGCAGTTGTGTGGTGACTTGCTGCTTGCACATTTAGTTTTGGCAAGAGCCAACATCTTAGAGATTGCTTCATGGTATGAATTGATGTCAGGCTTTCTCCCAGAGAATGATGTGATTGATAAAGCCATCATAGGAAAAAAATGAATGTAGTCTTGATTTGCTGGGCAAATATTGTTTGCTATATTTGAGTAGTGCTGTTTTCAGTGTCACAGTGCTTGATATCTAGAAGTGTTAGAACAGCAATAGTATAGAAATTGTTTCATGTGATTTCAGGGCTGCTGAATCAATAGTCTTCTGAAAAATCCACATTTTTAAAGCAGATAATTAATTACAATCTAAGCAAACAGGTTGTTTGCCCTTGCCTTGTTTTGCTCTTACCCAGTTTTTTACTCTTATATTCTCTCTTAGGGATAATAATATGCACATGACATAGCAGATGTTCAAAACAGAAAGAATAAGAAGTTAAATATCAAGATTCCTGAATGCATGGCATGACTAGGTCAGGAATGGTATAAAAAGAAAATGTATTTTGAGAAAGGGGAATAGTAGTGCAGTAATTTGATAATGTTAGTTTTCAGCATTTGAAATATTTTTCTTTGCTTTTCTAAAACTGAAGTGTAAATGCATAAATTGTCAAATGACTGAACTTTTGTCCTTATACAGATTAGCATATAATTTTTATTTGAAACATATACGGTGGTTTCAAACTCACTCTTGTTGTAGTTTTGACAGCTGAACAATAACATAAAAGTTATTCCTCAAGTAATGTTTTAAACAGGACTACTGTGGCTTAGCATACTGTGAGTGAAAGTGTTAGCTTAGGTTTAAGGAAGCTAAACTGTAGTGATATATGCACATTTAACATACACTCAGACATTTTAGTACTCAGAAATATTTTTATTACAGGTTTGTTCTGTTCTCACCAGCGCAGCTTGAATTACAGCTAATACAGGACAGCAAGAGAGAGGGAAATGAGAGAACACTTGGGTGCTCTCATGAGAAAAATACTGCAAGGAAGAAGAAACAAGACAAGGAAACTGAAGTGTTCTTGTTGCTTATTGTGTCACACCTGGATTGGAGTAATTTTAGAACCAGCAGGGTGACTGTTTCTTATGACAAAGTGCAGTTGTTTTTTATTGAAATATATGTCAGTGTGGCACATTAAGTCCTTTGAAGGCATGGTTTCACATTGGGTGGAAATACTAGTGAGCTCAGATGGGAAGACTATTCTCAATGGCACTTTGCTGTTAACCAGAACTAGATAAGAAAGAGGATTGCCAGTGCTGGAGTTTCCTGCTGGATATGGGGTTTTGCTTTGTGGTGTGAACCTCTCTGGTATCACTTTAGGAAAAGGGAGAGTGAGAGATAATGGTGTTTGGATATTCGGTAAATGGTTCTTTACCTCAAGGCCGAACTGTCACTATGTTACCAGTGTCCAGGCAAATAAACCTGCTGCTGTAGAAACTGATGTGCTGGTTTCTGTCACTGCTGAGGGGTGGATCCTGGTACAGGGGGTGAAACTTTGCTGGGAGGTATAGGTGGTGCTCCAGGCAGGGTGTGGAGTGTGGCTGGCATGCTGTGATACCTGAACCCTGTCCACTACTCCGAAAACCGTAGAGCTTGGCCAATGGCTGGCTGACCATGGCATTGACCTCTGAAGGCTTGGAGCAACTGACCCAGACAATTGGTATCCTCTGGTTAAGGCAGCATCTCTGAAAGCATCTTTCACAGGTGTAGTAGGAAGAGAATGGGATCAGAGCACAAAACACTCAGTTCTGTGACTGATGTGCCATTGTCAATCTGTGCTTGGATGTTTTTTACAAGTGAAGGCCTGCAATCAGTTTCCTACTTACTTTCCCTTTGCATTTAAGAACTCATCTGGCTTTCAAATAATGTAATTTTTCCTGCTCATGTTTGCTAATGACTCTTTGAAGAGAGAGTTTGATAAAAGCTAGGCTGGATGAGGTATACCCCATGTTTACAAATGACATTAGTATGTCGTCCCATGTTACTGTTGACTCTTTAGATTCGTAAACAGTTTGTGTTTCCAAGTGGCAGATTTTGAATGTGATAACCAAGTTCTCAGAACAGTAGTATTTGTAAGCCTTCCCTTTTGTATTAGTGTTTTAAGGCCACAGAATTGATTGACAAATAAGTATATGCTATCATTTCCCCCATATTTATTAATTGTGTTTTGATGACAATTATTTTCATTCATATTTTAACAGAAACACAATTTGCAATATTTAAAAAATAATTTGGAATCAAGATGCATTGTGTACAAAACACTTTCAATTCTTCTTCACTTCTGTTTGATAGACTTTACTTAGAGCCTTTATCAGTAGAAGAGTCTCCTGTTATTTTTCAACATATTTAGTATTTGTTAGCCTTAATGAAGGGACTTACTGTGCTTTATCAACTGAGGAGAAATGGCATAATTGGACTAAAGAGAAACCACACAGATGAAGGGGAAGTGCTATTCACTGCAGGTTATGTGAATAATTCCAGTGAAGCAGAGGATAACATCTGAATTTTGAAAAATGGTTGATCATTTCAGCTAGTACCAATCTTACTGTTTCTTACTACATTTAAATAATGGAACTTGCCTTTTGGTCTTTGATTTGTATGTCTTATTTGTTAGTTGTAACTTGTGTTGCTTGAACCTCTCAGATTTTTATACTTACACATCTATATTCCGATAGATCAAATTTTAGAATGTATTTTGATGACTTATTTAAGCTGTCACAATGTAAGATGCTGCAGATACATTTCTCCTCTGGCCTTGGATTCTCCCGTAGTCTCCAGCCTGCTTTATGCTTATGCTGTCTCTGTCGACTTACACAACTGAATCGTGAGTGGCATAGGGTAATTCTGCCTGAAGACTCTCTTCCGTTCTTTCTCAGTTAGTTTTCCTCTGGATTAGTTGATTCTTCTCCCTGCAGGAGTTCCTGTTGAGGAGATACCTCACTGACAGTGACAGGGAACAAGGGATCAGCTATTTTGGCTAGAGTCTGCCACTAGGTTGGCTTAAACCTCAAAGCTCATTTTTAATTGTGTTATTTTTTTGCATGGTTTGTATGATTACTTTTTAAATTTTCAAATCTTAAAATAAATCCTAATGCACTAGTCTATTTGTCTTTTGCATGCTTTTTAAAATTTTCATTTCTCACTGTATATTTCCTATTTTTCTTCCATATAAGCATTATTTATCCTCGTCTTTTATATATTTTATTAATTGTCAGTCCTTTTGTTTTGCTTTATATTTTGTCTAATCTTTCTAAGAGATCCGCTTGCCAGTGACAAGTTTGTTGAATTCTGTGCCTTGAAGATTTTTAAATTCTGCTGCACTTCTTTTTCCTATGAGTGTGACTCAGTGCTTGAAAATCTTTTTTATGCATTTAAGACTGTTTTCACGTTCATCAAAAAATTAAGAAAAGTTATTCCAGAAGTACTTGTTCAAAGATTGAGAAGAATTATCCTGCCTTTAATGGCTAGAGTTGTCATGCATCTCAGGTAGAAGGACTAGTTCGTCCAAATGCCGATGATGGAATTACATCTTTCAGATAAGGTCACTTAGCATGAAATTCAAGTAACCACTAAACAGAAAGTTTATTTAAACAGCTTATTGCAGGTCAGATCTAGAAAGAAATACAGAACTGATCCTGACGGTAAGATAAATGCAGTTTTGGCTTCTCTCAGTGCATCTGGTTGTGCAGGAAAGGAATTTCTGTAAAGAAATGAAGAGTGGAGTTGGTATCTGGCAGAAGCTTCACATTCTCCCTGATGCAGTGATGAATGCTGAGGCAATTGAGAGGGTTCACCATCTGGCAGATATTTGCATAGTTTGAGACATCTAATGCACAATCATGTTTAGATAAGTATTCTAGAAATTAGAAAAAAGGCTCTAACTTGACAGGACATATAAATACTGTCGTTCTTAGAGATTTTTTTGTTGTTGAAACACAGACACTGGTGGTAAATCTGAGGTTCTGCATGATGCTCTATGCCAAATCAAATGTTGTTATAACTTGCTTCCAACTGTTCAAATAGGATTTGTGCACATCTTGAGTGATTCTTAAGAGTCTAGCTATTTCCTCCTTACTGTTTTCCTGTGGTTCCCTAGGGAGAAGTGAGGTTTAGAAAATGGTGATGACATGTTGGTGCCCTGTTCTTGTACTAGTATCTCTTGCTTGTTTCTGACATAAAAGACTGTAATGAAAAACTAATAGTGTGCATGATATAGCATAAATTAAAGAGGAGTTAATAAATGTAGTTTCTTATTCTGTTCAAGGAATTGGTCTGGAGCAAACTATAGCTTATCTGCTAAAAAATAAAGCTCATTTTTCTTTTTTAATTGTAAATGGATAGTTCTAATATATAAACAATTTTCCTCATGAATCAGTTTTATCTATAAGAGCTTGAACTGGGATTATAGTTGTCAAGCATAGCTGTTGGGGTGATGTGACAGA